>MU837161.1:27166-48836 GCA_029603245.1 Rhizopogon salebrosus TDB-379
TAGCAGTTATAATGGACTATGGCGGTTATAATGGCTATGGGAACATTAGGTAAAACTGTATAGCCATAAATAGCCATAGGCTTTTTCCTGATGCACAGACACTGGGGTGGGTTGCCAGTATTTGAGCGTGGCATTACGCCGCGCAGCCAGACGCTTCCAAGGGCCATTGTTATCTAAGATAAGTGTTCAGTAAAGGAAAGGACAGAGACATCGTGAAACAGACCTTCATGTTCGTAGGTGATAATGAATTCATCTCCAGGTTGAATATCGTTATCGAGTGCTCTAGCAATGTTCTCGAACATCATGGTAGTACTCGGTCCAAACCCGACCTCTTTGATGGATGCGGCATTGAACAACTCTGCAGCGGTAACGGAGCCCTCAGCTACGCACTGGGAGCTCAACAGACCAATGGAATAGTCTGCTCCCAGCTGCACGTTTGTGTTGGTCAGATAATCCACGAGCCGATCGATCACTGCCTGAGTGGTTTGCGATCCCCCTGCATTATCGGCGTAGATGTACCCGGATTCCAGTGCGGGGAAGCAAGCACGAACTTGATTGATATCAAAGGGAGCCATCTGTCACTGCTCAAGGAAGTGTAGTCCGCGATAAGGAGGGTGCAAACTCTTTATAGTGCAGCAGTCATTTTAATGACATAATTCAGTGCGTAAATCGATCTATGATAAGGCGAGGACCGGCCAGTGTACGGTAGTACCTACCAAACTGTCTCACAGATGCCATTACCAGTGGATTCTTCAGGAGATATCCGAGCACGAGATGAATAATGCCATGTCGCGTACAAACTTTGCTGTCTCTCGAACGGCGATAGCGACCTCCTGTTCGAACTTCATGTGGATACAGTGTGGTGGTTGACTGTTATTATGTAACTGAATGGGTGGCGTCACGGTATATTAACCATGATGTACGATACCTTGTGGCAACACAAATAGGGCATCTAGAAGTCTGTAACGATGGGTCAGCTAGCTGAGATGACCGCATTGAACCTATTGAGGAAGATTATGTACAGGAAAAACCTGGAGAACGTTCGAAAGCTTCACGGACTCCCACTGATCGAAACAGGTGGATTTTCTGACAGCACGTCGTGTAAGATCAGTCGGGGTCATGGATCTTTAAAGCATATACCAGATATGCTGGAATGCTCATGAGTTCTACTCTCACTTAGCGCATTGAGAGGTTCCCAGTGCATTGGGCAGTAATGGATTGGGCCTGGCCTTTCAGTTCCCATAACCCCGCACACGTAAAAACGCGTTGCATTACCACGAGGAGTGTGCACTCTTGACACTACATGACATGTCCATGAGCCCTGGTGGTAGATAATTAGACCATGAACTGCTGAGGCGACTTTCTGCAGAAGTGGTGAACGACGAACATTGCACGTCTCTTCAACGTAGTCAAAGCACCCGTATTATACCCGTCAAGTACTCGAATCGTTCGTTTTTTGTCTGTTGGGAAGGAATAATATTGATGGAAGAATGTGATGTGTTGCTGAGTGTGCAAGTTGCAGGAGGAGAGTCCAGCCCAGGATAGACATCCGTAAGTCACCAGATGGTTGAGATTTAGGGCCTAGGCAAGAGCATTCTTCCCTGGACAGTGGACACCGGCTGTGACATGGAACACTCCGAGAGACACGTGGGAAACAAAGTATGAAACCTCGGCTTCACCCATTTTGTACATCTTCTGCAACTCAACAGGTCCCACTTTCCAACGTCTTAAGCTTACCTACCTTCAAACAACTGTTCCACAGTCTGACATAGTAACGTAACCAAATCCAAAGAACCTGATCATGATGCAAAGAAAGCAGTGATCCTTCCCTTCCACGAGCCTAACTTTTTTGATCAAGCATAAAAAAAGTTGTGCAGTGTTATGTGCGCTTTTAAGTCCTTAGCTTTTGTGGAATGCAGTACTGAAGTTACATGAATGGCACTAGGGATCCTCTATCGATCAAGCTCAAGGGCGATGCTCAAGTTTCGACCGACCACACGAGTGAAATGATAGACATGCCGTCTGGATATACACAGCTGCATATATGATGTCACATGGTGTGCAAGCTTGAAATTTGCAACAGACGAAGAAGCATAATGAAGTATTCAAACTAATGTTTGGGACTGCAATTGTGGGTTAGCATTCTTTGATATATGGGCGTTTCAGGTGCGTGCGGGTCGGTCAACAGTGGATGTCCGAACCATCTTGCCTGATTTGGTGTACACAGACATTCTGAGAATGCCACTATGACAATAATATGTTACATCTCTTGCATCTACTACATATCCGTTACTTGTACAGATGGAGGTTTTGCCATACGAAATCCCTAGACGTGAAGTGGTACCGGCACCAAGAACCAAAAACAAAGACTCCGACAGGTGCCGATGTGGGTAAATTACCGTCTCTCATTTTGTCTAGTCCAAGGAAGACGGTCCTCCCGTCATATTAGGATCATTGATCATCATTCGATTGTTAATATAGTAACGTGACCAAATCCAAGAACCTGATCATTATGTTGAACATGCGGCCCGCAGCGAGATATCTTTGTGGCACGAGGCGGCCGCATGCAATGGTATAAAGTGGCCAGGGGCGTACTAGTAGCGCACTTGGAGCGACCTCTTCTTCCCATAATGTCTGACTCGCCAGCACCTTGCCCCCCTATCGTCTCTGATCTAGCAAGTAGCTTCGGGGGACTGCTTGGCGGTGTATTCCTAGGTTTTATGTTTTACGGCGCAAACTGTCTGCAGATGTATGTCGCATTTTACGCTACCGGTGTGAAGACTCATGATATTTTACTCCAGTTTTGTATATCTAGTCAAGTGCGTTACATTTCAAGAAATACGTTTCCAACAGCCCCAATTGATATCCTGATATGCACCCTCAGTTATCCAAAAGATAGCATGGCGCTTAAAGTCATGGTATGGTGAAAGGTTATCACCGCTCGTTGGTAATCGCATACATGAAATTTCGCAGGTCTGTGTGGCCTGGGCTGCTGATACTGTGCACCAGATCTTGGGCGCCATCGGGGGTAAGCATTACTATGATTATTTCCACTTACATAGATTGAAGCTTTATGTATCGCTCCAGTGTGGCAGTATCTAGTCTCAAATTACGGAAACTATGTTTTCCTTGCGGAAACTCATGTGTATGTATTGGACTTCTCGCAAGAGATGATATACTAAATCGCAATTCATCCTCATAGACCTCTGCTTCTCGCAGTTGCCTTTTCGGTGTGCAAATACATGTTATATCTATTCGGTGAGGTAACTTCGCGTAGACCATAGTATCCACGATCGCCCAGCTCTTCTTGACTCACAGAATCTGGCAGCGTAAGCAGCCAGTTCTTCGTTGCTCAACAGACTTGATGAATTGTCATTTTAGTGAGCGGTGGGGTTTGGGTTTTTCCCGCATTCTTAGTCCCGGCGGCTGTTTCACAACTTGGTAAGTATTCGACAGTATGGAACAACTTGAGCTAATGGTTTCTCTCTTGCAGCACTGGCCTGCGGTATGTCTGCTTACCCTGCCTTGTGCGGACCGCCCTGATTGACCTCCCGATAAAGTTTATGTGGCCAAGGGACTGGCAAATAGTACAGTTCAAAACCTCTATGACATCAATGTGAGATGAACGGTCCAGTACCTGTTTGCAATATGACACAGTTCCCACAGAAATACGCCACTACTGTGAATGCAATGGCAGCGGGCACAGATATTGCGATTACTGTTATCACATGTACGCTACTTGCGCGCGAGAGGGCGGGTTTCAACAAGAGGTTCGCTGTTTCCATCTTTCCCTAAGAGGTTACTGTATTTTATTTATAGGACAGACGCGACGTTAACACGACTCATCATCTTATCAGTAAATTCCGGTCTATGGACAGGCGCTTTTGCGTTAGTGACTGCAGTTATGGTGAGTCATATTTTCGAGGAAGAATGGAATGTATTGACAGGAAGTAGGCCGCAGTTCTTCCTCAAAACAATTTCGAATACAGTTGGCTGCAGTTTTGTACATCACCGTTATACTGCAACAGCATCCTTGGGTGTTTGAATGCTCGGGACTTCATCCGTAATGGCACACTCGGGAGTCATGGATCCAACCTCCATTCTTCGCGTGGGAGTGGAGTACAACGTCCGGTATGTTCTGATCAAAATCCCGCAGAAGTCTGTGAATATCTTCAGATCCAGTTGAACGATCTAAATGTCAAACAAACAATTGATCACGAGAGTTTGGAAGGCCAGGTACGTTACTCCTATGTATACTACCCAAGGCCCTAATTTAGTATGGATCCTAGACTTTGAAAGCGTCTTCTAGAGGCAAAGCGTCACTCAGTGGAGGTTTCCCTGAAGATTGATGGTCGAGTGATACATATATCTTAGCATGATTCAGGCATCTTCATGGTCCACAGGTATGATCGCAGATTCGTAGGACAATGGCGGGGGCAAGTCAGTACAAAGGATGGATAAATGTGGACAGACATGTACCTTGGGGTAGATAACTTCCTGTGCAAGCCCCATGATGCTGACCAGAATGCCGGTGGAAGCGTTGTATATATTGTACCGGTGCGAATGATCACATTCCCATTGGCCATTCAAACTGGTACGATACAGTACAGATGTAGTACGTATCTGACATTGACATTGATAACTGGGTACATACGTGTGCCACGCTCTTCAGGACCGTTCATATTCGCTGGGAAATTCCACCGGCACACACGAAACTATCACTCTTTAGCAGATGTGAAGGTCGGCCTTCTAAACAGCCATGCAAGATCGGCTAGTGGAGCACCTGCTTCGACAGCACACATAACAGAGGAAATGAACGACGACGCACAGATCTTGAACAACTAGTGACTCTTCTTCACTCCATTCTCCTTAGTCTACTTTTCCTGCCATGCCCTTCATATGCTCCTCGCATTTTGACTCGCATTTTGACTCTACCACGCTCCCTCCTTTCCCTGCCTTCTGTGCGTCGCACTCAAGATGCGCAACCCATACGTTCATCTTCGACGAGTGTTACCGTGTCTCGAAGTGCATTTCACGACGTCAGCAACACCAGACACGCGAAAATATTGAGCAATCTAAAGGAACGGACTCACGGACTCACCCTCTCCCCAAACACACTGACAATGACACTCTTTCCAGCTCTTCTCGAGTACACAGCGTGAGCTAGTGGGTGCACTGGCACCGTTTGGACGGTCGAGGTGCTTTCGCGTCTGGTCCGAAAAGCCGCACGCCCATCTCCTCCAGTAAGGCATATTGAAACCCGAAGACGCAGGTCGTGCGATGCCAATATGAACTGTGAAGCTGGTGATATCCCGTCGAAACGGCATGAGGGCGGGGAACCAACACACCTATATTTCAGAAAAGCACTCCGAATTCGAATGGGATCGCAGTGTTCCTTCTCGAAACTCTCCAGTGGCCCATGAAGCGTGCGAACGAGATAACCTGAGTTCTTCTACTTTCAACGAACACTGTCAGTTCAGAAATAATTCAGGATGTCCAGACAGAATCACTGGGATTGGCACTACTAAACCCGAACCCAAATATAAAAGACTTACCTCAAAGCCCAGCGATCCAGTTGAATTGGCATTACAGCAGAGGTCTTGGCATCAAATACGCTTGCTCGTACGGGACTATAGGATCGAGTCGTGAGCGCATCATAAAACGTTATCACCTGCGTGGAGAGCCACTTCCACGGACAGTAGTTGTGTTTGCATTCCGTTGGATCCTGTCATTCTGGAGAGGTGATATGCCCATGCGCCACATCAGAAGTGACAGTGAGGACGAAGTAGAAGGACTATCTGTGCCTAGAGTCTAGAATGGTCGGGCTACCCTCGAACTCCGATAGAAACTGAGGGGAAAGGCGACTATGAACATGTAACAGTGACGTCGTACCGTGACTCACCACTGTTAACCACAAATATGTGACCTTTCGCCTCGCATTAACGCTTCGCTGGTATTGCCCCAAGGCACGATGAGTTTCGTCTTCCCATGTTGCAGAAGTTGACTCTGATGAGAGAACCGGAAGCTGCGCATGTTACGGTGGCAGTTGTATATTACCACGTGCAATTGGTAGAGTACGGACACACCATGGAGTGAAGCTGATGTGGTCACTGCTCTCGGTTGTAGATGAGGTTACCGCCCATCACGGTGCCAGTGGACAGTCGGGCGCCAGTGTGAAATGGGAGTGATGTTGAGTATGTTGAGTACTTTGAGAGCTTGACCGCCCAGTGACAATCGGACATGGCTGTGACCTTTCGAATTTCATGCGTCGGTATCTGCGCGATTTGCAAAAAACGAGTATTGATGGGCATATACGCCTGAATTCGACGCAATGAGCAGTGGTTATATTTCCATAGATTTAAATACAATTGCTTTCCATTCGATTCCTGAGCGGTATCAATGCATTATGAATGTATGATAGTACTACTAGTACACGGAAGTTGCCAATATAATTGCTTGCATCCACACCCGTCCTGCCCTCACACACTCCTCACGTTCTGCTGCTAGTACAGCGTGCCATCGGAAAACTTACCGAGCACCTTAACAGAATTGCCGGACCAAGTGCCCTCGGCCCGGGAGACCTAGAATGAAGGGAAGGCGCGTAAGAAAAGTGGAACAAGTCAGTAGCCGCTCACTGGTTTTGTTGCCTCGGCGTCGGATTTCTGGAGTTGAATAGTTAGCTCGAGTAAAATAGAAAGCCGATTAACTCACCTGCTGACACTCTTTACCCAGTGAATCCCAATATCCTTTGAACTCGTGCGAGGATCCGTGTGGCGCTAGCTGTGCGAGCCAGCGATGTTCGCCAAGATTCCTAGTAATATGAAGTTCAGCCAGTAACTTCGAATCTAAAACAAAAGTAGCGGTCATGCTTACCTGCCATTCCTCGTAGCCGCAGGGCGAAACTTTTTGCTAGGAGCTGCTACTGCTTGGTTAGCTGGTGGGTCTCGCAAGCTCGACTTTGTGGAGGTGCCGGAAGTCTTGATTGACGTTGCGTTGGGAGTGGTTGGTACTACTAGTGCTCCCGAAGTGTTAGGCAGATTCGCATCAGTGTGGCGTGTTGAGGGTAGATATATGCGCTGTTTTCTGATGTTGTCGATCACAATCAACTCACTGTATCATTGGAAATGCTTCCACCATGTTGCGCAAGGCTATTCCAGCCTTGATTTGGCCCACCCTGCATGCCTGTGAAAAAGGCGGACTGAAACTGGAAAATATCGTGTTGTAATGGCCTGGGAGAGGATTTCTCGTTTGAAAACAATTTCGTATGGCTCAAATCAGCCTGCAGCTGGAGATTCTCGTCAGATGTAGCAATAGTAGCAGAATAAATGGAGTGTGATAGTCATGGAGGTACGGATGAAGGGGGTGTTGGCTGGTGTGCATTGCTGTAACTTAGTAGCGTAACCAACAAGTACAAACTTACTAGCTTGCTGCATAGCCGCCAGCGTCTCATATTGATCACAGCATGACTATGTGCTCTAATTATCTGATCACGCGGTCGAGTCACTTTAGATTTGCAACGATTTACCAATAATTCTATTCAAAATTTATAATTCCCTAGTTCCCCATCGAATCGCCCATGTCCGATTTTCACTGGGCTTGACCTTGTGAAACTATGGCGAAAAAAAAGACGAAACATGAATGCGACATGCTAACATCACGAATCACATATTACGTTTCTGCGAAATTCGAATCCGCTTAGTTCGCGATTCTATCATTAGCAGTCATCTCAATGGATCTCAGAAGTTTGCCACTTCATTTTGCTCGCCTGATTAGACTAAATCGAGGAGCCATCATGACGACCATCGCCTCGCACATGGCTGCGCATGGCAAGAATATCTTTCTGGTGCGCGGAGGTCAGCATGTAACAATATAAGACCACCGGTAGTATAGGGAATTTCGAACGAAATTTTCTTCCCGCCATGTCTGACCCAACACCTTGCCTCCCTATCGCCTCCGATCTGAGCGTTAGTTTTGGAGCACTGCTCGGCGGTGTATTCCTTGGCTTTATGTTTTATGGTGCAAACTGTCTCCAGCTGTAGGTTGTATTGTACATTCACAACTATGAAGACTCATGATGTTTTACGTCAGTTTTGTATATCTAGTCAAGTACGTTGCATTTCAAAAGACATGTTGTCAGCCTATGGATATCATGATACGTGTCCCTAGTTATCCACAAGATAAGATGGCACTTAAAGTTACAGTATGGTTATTACTAAGACGTCCGTTGGTAGTGGCTTACATGCGAATTTACAGGTAGGTGCAGCCTGGGCTGCCGATACTGTGCACCAGATCTTGGGTACCGTTGGGGGTAAGCATTGTCATGATTACATACTACTTCTATAGATTGAAGTTTTTATGTCGCCTAAGTGTGGCAGTATCTAGTCTCAAACTATGGAAATTATGTTTTCCTCGCGGGAACTCATACGTACGTATCGAATTATTGTTCGTAGGAGTGTGCTAAATTCCATTCATTCCGATTTTTCAGACCTCTACTCCTCGCAGTTGTTTTTGCGGTATGTACATACATGCTATCTCTAATTCGATAAGGCAACTTCGAGTAGGGCATAGTATCCACAATCGCCCAGCTATTCTTGACGTACAGAATTTGGCAGCGTAAGCAACCACTTATACTTTGCTTACAGACTTCATGAATTGGCGTTACAGTGAGCGGTAGAATGTGGGTTTTTCCTGCATTCTTGGTCCCAGCGGCTGTTTCACAACTAGGTACGCCACAAAAAGTATGGAACAACTTGATCTAATGACTTCTTTCTCTCAGTGTTGGCTTGTGGTATGTCTGCCCGCCCTACCATGCCCGGGTCGACCTGATTAACGCTTTGATAAAGTTTATGCGATCAAGGGACTGACAAACAACACCATTGAAAATCTTTATTCGATCACTGTGAGATGAATGATCCAATTCTTCACTGGAATTTGACACGATTTTTATAGAAATATGCTACTGCTGTGAATGGAATTTCAGCAGCTACAGATATCGTGATTGTTGTCATCACGTGTACCCTGCTTGTACGAGAGAAGTCAGGCTTCAGCAAGAGGTTCGCTGTCTCCACGTTTTCCTAAGAGGTTACTGTATTTCCATTACTAGGACGGATGCGACATTAGCACGACTCGTTATCTTATCAGTCAATTCTGGTCTATGGCCTAGTCTCTTCGCGTTACCGGCTGCAATCATGGTAAGCCACATTTTCCAGGAAGAATAAGAGTATATTGACAGGAGTTAGGCTGCAGTTGCTGATCAAAACAATTTTGAGTACGGCTGGCTGCAGTTTTGCATGTCTCCGTTATATTGCAACACCATCCTTTGTTGTTTGAATGCTCGAAACTTCGTCTCTAAAGGCGTACAGAGCGAAGGAAGCTATGATTCCAACTTTCACCTCGATTTTTCACCTGGGTACGGAGCGCAGCGTCCGGTATGTTTTGATTAAGATCACGATAAAGTTTATATCTCATATCAAATGTCGTTAGATCCAGTTGAGAGTTGCGGTAGAAACCAAACAAACAATTGACCACGGGAGTTTGGACGACCAGGTGCGTTATTCAAACGTATGTCAAACACTCCAAATTGATTCTCAGTATGCATCCTAGACTTTGCAAGTGCCGTCTAGAGGTAAACAGTCCTCAGCGGATATTTCACTGAACATTAATGGTTGATTGATGCATGCGGCCCAATATGACATCGCCGTGGTCCACGAATATGTGTCATGACGTCTTTGAAGGTTGTCTGTTTAATGTTGTAGGTTGTCGGGTAGTTGCTTTGATTGTCATAGCGCCCTCCCAGGTTCTCCTACTACCATAGCCCATTCTCTGAATTTGGATTAAATATTGTATCCCAACCTCCACCGCACTGGTCTTAGGCTCGACCCGCCACGCGTCACCGAGTGCGGGTTGCCACTTCAAGTCAAACTGGTACAGTAGAGACGTACTATCTGATATCGGTAACTGGGTTAGTGCCTAGAATATACATGCGCCTCTACGGCTGGCGACGAACACACCGTCGGTATGAACATAGTAGAAACTGACAAGGTGTAGGTTGTCAAGTGGAAAAGGGGGGATGCCGCACAGGGAACCAACGTACCTATATTTCAGAAAGGCACCCCAAATCAAATCGTAGTACTTCTTCTCGAAGCCCTCCAGGGACCTATGAAGCGAGAGAATGAGATAACCAGAGTCCAACAAACACCGTCAGCTTAGTCGCAGTTCAGAGACCATTCAGGTGATCCGGGTAGAATCACAAGAGTTGGTACTACCAAACCAACATTAGAAAAGCGCACCTCAGAATTCAGCATATTCAGTGGAATCGGCATTGCACCACGGGTCCACATAATCGAGTTGGAAGCGCACTTTAAGTTCCCTCGTGACATCAATAACAAAGTCGCGCATCCGAACCACGACTTGGAGGTAGAGATCAAACAACACGGAGCGTGGATTAATCACTGCCCACGCGAACAAGTAAAACACACCTTCCTTCTATTACTCTCTTTCGGTGGTATAGTCGGGGGGTCCTGAACTCAGGCTCTGGAAGAGCCGCGGAGCGAGTGTTAGTTATGCGGCATACTGATCAAGAAATTAGAACGCGCGCATCAACGAAGATAAGAAAGGAAGCGCCTCGATTGATAGACAACCGGATCAAGAGGCTGGTCCGATGTTTAATCGTCCGAGGAAATGAAAAAAATGACGTGCGACGCAGTCGCCACGCAAACCTTGGATACTCTACCTCCCGTAATCCGACGCGTCGTGCTTGATCTAAGAGTATTTTGTGACCATTACCGTGACTGATATTTCTCCGGATGTATAGCCCATACTCTGTGATGTCCGAATGCGGGTGATAAACCGTGGGGGGCGGTACTGAGGGAAACAATATAACACAGCAATGGCGGCCAGTAGTTCAGGATGTATGCAATGCATCTCATGGTACAGAAGGCGAGCAGTGGAAGTACGAATATATGAGAGCAAGTGGGAGGAGTTAGAAGGCACATCGATGAGAATGGAGGACATTGGCGTGATAAAAATAGAGATCATAAGAACGGAAGACTTGTAGTAATGATCACCATCGGCATTTTGAGTAGACATACAACAAGCGGCTGACAAAAAGCGAGCCCAATGGGCGGTGCAAATTAGCGGCAATGACAGGTGCTGGTGGACATAAAAATGAAGACGCAGGTGAGGAATCAGTGAGATTTGGAGAGGGGTAAGCACGAATTCGAGAGCTACGAGAATCATGATAAGGATTACTACTGCGTAGGAAGAAATGCGGAGTCCAAGATCATTACAAGGGCGTTGCGAGTCGAGCGGGTGCGGGATGCGTTGACATGATCGGAGTTGTCGTTATCAAAGGAGTGTTTACGCATCGCCGGTCTCTTGGCGACTGTTGGTGCCACGACAGGCCCGTCACAATACCATAATGATGATCTAGATCATCATTCAAGAGTACGCGGCACATAAATATCCGTACATAACTTACTGTAGATAGAATGGTCACTAAATTTGCTGGGTCGATTGTGTGAGCCCTCCATTAAAATCCAGGACTAGACTGATAGTGCTGTCGTAAAGTGAAGATGACACTCGTGGAGTATGTCAGCTGTGTGATGCGGATTCATACTAATGCCTCATACATTTCGGGGTGCGCCTTTTCCAACTCTATCATGCTTCATGCTGGCCCGAATGTAAAAAGTAACAATCAGCATAAATAGAGCATGAAAGTATCCTTACGTCCAGCAATGCGATTCTCTATTTCGTGGGCACTCATCATGGACTCATAACAGAGACAAATTGATTGACTTTCTGGTTTTTGTCCACGGACCGTAATAGCGTCTACAAGTGCGTTTGTAGGATTCCAGGTCGGATGGGAGCAGGCGGTGGTGGCAGCAGAGGATTCTGTACCACGACAGGGTTAAGAGCAAACGGTATTGCAACTCGCTGATGACAACCGATAAGTGAGCAAACAAACACAAATTCGGACTTCGCGCGTTTGATTCATCGAAGTCGAAAGTACCACGAGCTTAAGTTCAATAGGGCCAGTCTCGGCAAGACCATTACTAGGATAGCACTAGTACTAGCACGAGCTAGTGCAAGGTTTAGGCCTTTTTGCTTTGTCATTGTTGCCTCTGGATGATATAAGTGTCCTACATTGTGCGTAGCGGTACGAGTTCGATGTGATGATTGCGACCATGAGCATAAGGGGGAAGACCACTACTCTGCTACTGAATGTATGATACGAATGGTTACTCAAAAATGTAGTAGAAAAGGGAGTGGCGTCATAGGTAACGAAAGTAAGAAATGTTGACAGGGTACTAAGAATGGAGTATGGTATGAAACGTAAAGTAAGGGGCAGTCTGTCGCCAGGAGAGCACGAGTCCTTATAATGACGAGGAGGTAAAGTCAGGGGGTGCGCGTTGATGTGAAGAGGATGGGGATCTGAGGATGCGTCTTCCAGACAACTGAGAATACGAAGGGTCAGAAAAAATCAGATGAGATCCTAACAACGTACATGAGGATGATGAGGCGAGTCATAGGAAGGGCCTGGATAGGGATTCCTGCGCCAGTCTCCCCGACGTCATGTAGCACCAGCCTGGAATACAATTATTCAGACTCAATGAGGGTTTATAAGCACGTCGCATACATCAGATTTGTCCTGGGATAGTGTGTTTAGTTGGTAAAGAGTAAAAAAATGATCAACCTCACGATTGGGTCCAAAAGAAGGTCACTAAGACCAGCTTCTTTAACGACCGCGGAAATATCCCATGCATACGCATTGTGGTCCGTGCAGCCAGTTACTAATAGCGTTCCATCTATCTGGAACGACACGCAGTACACTAGGTTGTCGTGTTGGAGGGGCGAACTGATGAGCTGGCCACTCTCGAGGTTCCACAATCGTGCTGTCGTGTCATATGATGCGCTCACGAGGATACGGCCATTCGGAGAGATTGAAATGCCAATGACATCGCTGGTGTGCCCTGTCAAAACCGCAATTTGCTGCCAAGTGGTTGTATCCCACATCCTAATCGAGTGATCCCTTGACCCGGAAATAAGTGTTTCTCCGTCGGCAGTCCAAGCTAGGCAATATACTCTCCTTGTGTGCCCTTTGAGATTCGCGACGAGTTTCCCTGTATTCGCATCCCAGATTTTGAGGTACTCCCTGTCATGCCAGCTAGATCCACCAGTCGCCACCATGGTCGTGTCTGGAGAGTAGATGACTGCCTCCACATGTCTTAGCCCGGTTTCAATTGCTAGGTCGGCCTTCCCGCTCTCCACATCCCACACCCTTGCTGTGCCATCACCATAGGCTCCACTCACTAGCCTCCCACCGTCTCGATTCCAGCACAAAGATAGGACGCCGCTCATGTGCCCTGTCCATTTAGCGATGACCTTTCCTGTGTCGACGTCCCACAACCTCACCGCCCAGTCATCACTCCCGCTAGCGACTTTCTTCCCGTCCGGAGACAATGTTATAGTCCTGACGTCATTTTCTCCATCCCGCCAGTCGTTGGTAATTTGCTTTCCACTCTGCAAGTCCCATACTCGTAGTGAACCATCCCAGGAACAAGTTATGATCTGTTGTCCGCCTGGCAGGTGAATGACGCCATTGACGCCGGCAGTGTGTCCTTCAAATTTGCGGCAGGGCCTTATTGTTTGTGCCTCTTGTGTCACAGGTGCTGGCAAAGACATTGATTGATTGCGACTACCACGACACTTTCTCAGCTGTCGCCTGCTACTATCTATGCCATCACTCACTAAAAATAATGCCTCTTAGGATCCGATGTTGGCGACACGCTGTGAATGAAGGGCACAGAGCAATCGAAAGTTGCGTCGAATGTGAGCTTGATGAGATGAGAGTTGAATGGAGACTTAATGCATAAGCTCCGACTTTGTTACGTACTACTAGTCTGGACTGCGCACGGTCACGAATCACGGGATACTAGAAACCGGTGTGTTTCTCTGCTCAGCGTTCACTGCATCGGGATCATGATCCAGGGCCATCATGCATCATGCACTAGGCATGTACATAGCTAGTTATGGCAGAGCGTTTCAGGTTTTCAGCGCTCAGCCCCAATCCCAAATTTACGATCGCAAACTTTCACAGTGACCTGAGATACACATATAGGAAGGCCGTTCCTCTTTCGCAAGCCCCAGCCATTTCATATTCCTTCACCGCCAAGTCCTTCGCAAAAATGAATGTTAGTCCATCTAAGACTCAACGACTCTTTCAGGAAAACACGAACTACACCTTACCGTAAGATTCGATTATAATCATTGTCCAGTTCATCTAATTGCTTTTAGGACGGATGCAGAAGAACATGCACGGCTTCGGCTACAACATGACGCCTTGAAGGCCTTCATGGGTAAGAGTATTTGGCATGTTTGCATTGACTCAAAGCGCATTGTTCCTCACACATCGTACACTCCAGACGGGAATAACTTTTTGATGCCTATTCGTGATGAAGGTATGTTCGCGTGATTCAGCGAGGTTACATCGATAATGTCACACCGACTCAGTCAACTTCCAACACATCCTGGACTTGTGTAGTGGCAGTGGGCAGTGGGTCATTGATGTAAGACTTCCGTGCTCTCGATAATAATGCTGTACAAAACATCTCAGGTCGCAGAGTCGCTTCCTAATGCTGAGGTGCACGGTATCGACCTGGCATTGCCAACGATGTATGTTCTCCTCATTGATCAATTCAATTATGGTTGAACGAGCTTTAGACAGGAGAATTCGCTAATCCCACCGAATGCACACTTTCACAGAGGCAATATTAGTACGTGCAAGAGTAAACCTTGTGCATTGGGTGAAGGAAATGACTTCTTCCAGCCCAACCCCTCCCATTTTCTGATCATTATTTCGACTACGTTCAAATGCGCATTGTACCAAGCGTGAGAGAGTTCTTAATTGGTAAGATGAACGATAATCCCTGACGCATCACAGATGCCAGACAGACTCAACCTTCTCAAGGAGATTGGCCGTGTGCTACGGCCAGGTGATATCATCGTTGTAGAAATTCATCAATATACTTACTTCATCCCAGGAGGATATGTTGCGTTCCTCGAACCAAGGCCCTCTCTCTCGGGTACCAGACACGCACGGACTGCTGCATTGATAGAAGTTGACCATCTCCTGGTACGGTCACCCCACACGCCATCCGTGGACGCTGCGAACAGCCTCGATGACAAGATTTGGTCCCTCGCTCCAAAGATAGCATCTATGCTTCAAGAAGCTGTAGACAATCGAGGGAATGCATTATTTTGCGATGTCTCATCATCAGAATTTAGCGTTCCCATAGGCAGCTGGCCTGATGGTGAGTTGGTGTGACTGACGTGTGCCTGCTTAACCTGAGTAATTGCAGACAAAAAATTACAAACCATAGGGACGGTGATGGCGGAAGTGCAAATGGGTCTCATTGACGCATTTGGTCCAAAATTCATCGGGCTTCAATTACTCACCGATGTCGAATTTTCCTCTCTTCGCGCGCGCGTCGTAGCGGAAATCGAAGATTTAAGTTTGGAGTTGCAGATAGCTTTTGTCAGTGCATGGGGTCGCAAAGTCACTGACTAGCTAGCAACAAGGTCGCGATGTACTTACAGCTGTTCAATTCATATTTATGTCGAACACTGTGGACATGAGTATAGTGGGCCACATCTCCACGAATCGAAACTCGTTCTCCCCTAATGCAAGTAGTGCCATGGGATGGGTATTCTCATTACACTTATATAGTAGGAATATATCGGTACTGAGAGCGAACTCGTGCCGCACGCATACATTGGGATTGTCCAAATCACACTGGCAACTGCAGCAAAGTCTGAAAGTCTTCCACCCGTTTCGCTGGTGACTTCGATGCACTCCAGGGACTAGCGTGTCCATTCTATTATTTCGGATTTCACCGTTGAAGCGAGTACAATATCATAAGAGATTCGGGTATTGTTATGACTTCTGCGATGTCGCTTGAATTCGTGAGGTGAACCGCAGAGTTGTACATTGGCTGCATACATATGGTTTGCACTTGTGGACCACTGTGAACAGACACCAGCTAGACCGGTTCAGGTATGATTCTGCGAGCCTAATTCTGTGTTGAACAAAATTCGTTCTACAGAACAAGTTGTTTGCGGAGGGTCTGTAGCAAGTGCGTGATATTTGGAATATAATTTGAGCACTAAGAGACCAGCAGGCACTTTACTATATTTGCGAGGTCCAATAGTACCCAGACCAGACGCTAAATTTGCCACGAAAATGCCTAGTAACTCTTCAGTTCGCTGAAAATAAACATTATAAGTATACTAAGTTGGTACTATAATATATGCCCTGTGGCAGGACCGAGGATATTTATAATCCTAATCTATAGATAGTTACAAGCCAAAGGGACGTGGTCTGACCCAATGGCCCGTGATGAACCAGTCTATGGTATGTTCTAATTTATTTATATAAAAGCTCCAGGATCTGTCTTGCATTTACGCAAGAATAATTATAGAAGCGACTATCATACTACCATGTCAAAACGCGAAAACGCGCATTAGATGGCAAGATATGAACGCCCAGGAGCCACATCTACGAGAATGCCGATCATTAGTTCACAGACAGGTAATATTTAGTAGTCGAGAATACGTACATTATAAAGCCGATATGTTGCCTCGTCACAGGCTTCGTCGCGGAAGAGATAGTAGCGAAGTCCAACTCCGAGGCCTGCAGTAACGAAGAGAGCGCTGCATATAGAGCCTAGGCTCCAAATGTATGCAAGACCAAGAGAAAGCAACGGAAGTACGCAAAGCATATAAATACGAGATCCTTCAGGCGCCACGATCGGTAGAGTCCGTCGTCCTGACATGCGGTCACCCTCAGCGTCCGCGAAATCCTGTGCGTGAATTGTCATGAATATGACAAGCGCACTGCAGACAAGTGCCGTTAAGCTCGTCCGGTCAAGGGAAGATTCCCCCGCTAAATTATCATCTGGTCAGCGAAACAGTATCTCCTGCAATGCAGAACGACTTACACAGAACTAAAGTGGCACCGAGTTCAAAAGTCGCGTAACCTCCTACGTTGCACAAATTCTTGAAAATGGGATGGCCACTCAGACCAAAATCATCATGTACGATCTCCACCACGGTTAACAACGCGCTTGTTACAAGCACGTTGACGCCGAAAAGGAGTGAAAGACCCAAGCAGAAAACCATCAACCCCCAGCGCAAAGCACGACAATCCTTGACGGTTATGCGCCCGGACGGCAGAGGACGCCATGGTTTATTCACGACATCTTCATGCGCAGAGTACGTCTGGTTAGAGACGTTGGCTTGTAAGAGATGAAACCAGATCCAGCACAGGGCGCAAGACAGGGCCGCCGGGTTACGACGAGGGGACACAACAGTCGCAAATATAATCTACGACGGCTAACTCAGTTTCGTGTACTAGAAGTTATTGCCGGAATACATACCACTGGGAATGCGATCGTTTTGTAGTCAGACCTCGTGAAGAGCCAAGCAGTCTCGAAGTGGTGCAGCGTAGTGCGCAAAGTGGGCGTGGTGAAGCTTGATATTAAAGTGGGTGTGATGAGGCTTGTCATTTAGCATTATGGACTGCCTCACCGTTCAGCATTAAAAGAACCCAACCCAATATTTAACAATAGAATCAGACTGAACTAGCACTGTATCATCAGGAGGGAGTAAGTGATGTGATCGTCGTCTAGTGGATCTGGTTACTGTCTGGGCCCCCCTACAAAATTCTTTCCAGCGTGGCGGTGTCTAGCCACCATGAAATCCGGAGCTACACATTATGCTATTTGCGTGATTACGGAAATAGATCTTCACTCCAGAGTCCACGTCTGGGAGTGGGTGGATTGCCACAACTGAGATCAAAAACATTGGTACAGCAACTCGCAACATACCGTTGATAATAGGCATCAACCAACCCGAACAAGATACGGACTCATCTACCAACTCGAAATGGAACTTGAGTTACATCAGTACTGGGACAGGAAGACATTTGATCCTCAACGCGACTCACGATGTCAGATAATCCTAGCGTATAGGACAATGGCGAATTAGGATTTGTTTTATTTCTGTTCGCTGAAGAAAATTATTGTCCACATGAAAGCGATGAATGTGAACATCTCGGCGTTTCGAAAGCGGACTTGAAGTTAGAAAGCCGGTTCATCATTCTAGTGGGAATAACAGTGAGCGGTGGAGTGTAACACGCAGCCATTCTGTTCCGATCTCCTAGGACTCTCAGGGTCACGAATTTAATTTTGCAGTAGATATGACATTAGAGGATCACTGCGGTCCATGATGAACACGCACGTATCAATAGCATACTGACTGTGGCGCACAACTGATATTCTCGGCGCCGCCGAGTGCGGAGGCCTTGAAATATGGTCATAGCTTCAACAGCGCTGTGCTGAAATACGACGTTGGTCAGGCTTGGCCCTGGGTGAGAAGTAGAATGTGATCATAAGTTATACCGAGAAAAAGGCTCGGTGAAACAATTGTACGTGCGGAGGCCATTTTCTTATGTAATGTTTGTATGTGCCACTTATTGCATTTCTGACTTCCGCGGGGCTCCACACAAACCTACCCGCGAATACAGACCATCGGAGGTGTAGGTCCTGAAGAAAAAAAAACTTCTGATGCACAGCCTTCAAAACTCATTAAAGTTATTTATTTACGCCCTCGACGTCACTTTGTCAATACGACATATACTTAGGCCATCGGAAGTCTCTTGTATGAACTCGAGGAAGAAAAAGGGAAATTGAAAATTTTCTAACGGGTCAATGGCAGCCTATGAGAGTTTTGCATTTGTAAAATATGTCTATGTTATCTCATCGGCAAGATCAAACAAATCTAGTATGGTAAGTACATAGGATTGAAGCTTGCAACGCCCCAGAAAATAGTCATCTATCAAATGATCTCACAACGTTAACAAGGAGACGGGCTTAAGCAACAAGGAGTTCATTCAGAGTAGGATCCCGCAATTCAAATTGGCACTCAAAAGGAGTTGGTTGCCTGCTGCACTATCAGGATACCGCAGGATGGGGATGACATAAGATGACTTACGATGTGAAAGTTGACGTATAAGACAAAGGTGGAACTTCGGCTGCGGGATTGATCTTAAATAAGAACAAGACACAAGCAATGAACATGAAAGTGTCGGCATTAGCGAAATGGATTCCAGGGCACGTCCTAATGTGAAAGCCAGTTGCAGCAGCAGCCTTGAAATAGATGAGGTTGACACGAACCGTCTTCCGAAGCCAAAAGTGAACTGCATCGGGTCTTTTGTCTTCCCAGAAAGGTGCCGACCGGGGTTGAAGAGTTCGGCATCTTCGTATATCTCAGGATCATGGGTCATGGACCTATATTTCACATACATAGATGTCGCTAAGAGAATGAGAGACTTACCAGACGTTGCACATAATCCATAACTTGCGAGGAATGCGATAGCCTTCGTATTCATCATCCTCCATCGGGCTATGTGGGATAAGATTGATGACGGGATGATATCTGTGTAGTTCTTTGATGAGGGCCTCGATGTAAGGCAGCGAAGCCTGATCATCTAAGGTGGGAAGTCTATGGTGCCCAACTAGGGCAGCGAGCTCTGCGTGCGCTCTTTCCTGAACGTCCGGAAACACTACCATCAGAAGAATGAATGACATGAGAAGTGCAGTCATCTGCCAGCCACACTCTATGCTTTAGTAAGTATGAACAGTCCAACGAACTACTCACAGTATCGGTTGCAGCTGGGTGAGCGCAAACAAACAGTGAGGATAGAGAAGAAGGGACGACGAGAGAGCCTCACCTCCATAAACACTTCCAGCAGTGTGCATAAGGATCTGTTCGTCAAAAGGTGAGGAACAGTCCATAATCGAGGTTAAATGACGAGAAACGAATGACGGCGGAGCAGTTCCATTGAGCTAATTTGTGCGTTCATAGGGATTTGTACGAGTACGTATAACACTACGCACGACAGCTGACCGGGTCATAGCATAAGGCTCCTGTGTGCATTTTTCGAATCTCGACTTTGCAGCCAGCGCCCATCTCTTGAAATGCATACCCGGTAACCAACTGGGCAGGTGTTTCACTAGCACAGACGAAAACTAATCAGTACAATACAGCGAGAGTGGTATCTGAAACGGGACGAACAGAACGGAAAAGAATCCACTATCCATCCAGGTTGAAGCGCCATCCCAGTGTCCAGATTTATTTCTTCCGCCATGCGGACATATTCATCTGTTGAGTTACTACCATAGGTGAAACGAACCACCAGAGAAGCAACGTGTCTGCCCACTCCGATCAGGAAATAATTCTAGAGCCTCAAATAGGGTCAATATCTTACGACTTCACGTGCGCCATCCACTGCCCTGGATTGTCAACCAGTAGCTTCATCGCATCGATACACCCCTCCTCTATCATGGGTTTCCACTCGTTTCTTGCGGCGGCGCCCAGAGAAGTATGTAGTAGTTTCCTTGATGCTCGGAGTTTTTCGCCATAATAGGTGAATCCGACATTATTCTGACGGCCAATCATATCGATCATCGGCCAAGTGGGGCGATCAGCATAAATCTTGGACCGCTTTTCTAACAGATCCTCTGCCGCGCGCGCACCGTTGAGTACCACGATGTCACGACCGAACATTTGAAGGCGGTAGATGGTGGCGCCTTCACTGAACTGTCAGTGGCGGCCTATTTCTAAATTATTTATAATGAATTCACCCCATTTATCAGACCATTGCGCATATACCTTCCAAGGCTCTGTTTTGGGGACTTGAAACACATCCCCTGCAGAGAATGTGCGCGGGGGTCCTGTGCCACAACTGTTGTTAGTCTTAAGCTTAGTGCGCCGTGACAGACTGACCTGGTGGTAACGGTTTGCGGTCATCGCTTCGAAACACCATCGAATAAGTCACCAGTATGACTGCACTAGCTGCACATGACGGGATAATCCAGCCGCCCAAACTTGTTGTTAGAGCTCCCATGACTGTACAGTGTTCTAGTCGAAAGGGAATTCAAAGTACTTGCAGAATTTGGCCCAACGTAGTAGACTGAGTTGTGATCGCGGCTGGGGACGAATGCTCCAAGTTCATACTCTCAGAATCTCTCCAGCGTGTGAATGTCGTCTTTGAAACGGGATACCTGTGTTCCGTAGCGAAGTAGACGGTAATTTGCAAAAGTATTAGTCCCGCAGTTCATGGTGCGTTGGTCACCGGTCAGGGGAGGAAGAGGTGACGCCGGGAAACTTGCGTAATTACTTTTCCCTAGCTATGCAACCGGGCGCATAGATGAAAATAGACGTTGATGTACTTACGTTATACAACTATCTGCTAATCTCCGCAGCGCTTATCGTTAAAGCGGTGCAAGAATGTTCAAAGTATTCCTATACATAGACTCTCGGTTCACCTTCTGGGAATTTGAACTGATTCATAGTTCTGATACGAGGCAAGTGAGGTTTGTGTCAAGCAGTCAAAGGTGGCGCTTTCCGAGTGATGTGATGCCTCTATGGTGCTCGCAGCTTGGCACAGCAAGTTCTAAGTAACCTATATAGTGCGGCATCTCAGCGTGTCCCCTCTAGAGCTCGCCATGACAAGCATCATGATTTCTTTGCTCCTGGCTCCTGCCCTTCTCATTGCCGCGTTTCCTTTCTTATGGCCTCGACTCAAGGGCTCGTCTAATCGTTCTCCTCT
>MU837161.1:49326-122656 GCA_029603245.1 Rhizopogon salebrosus TDB-379
ATGTTCGTCAACAGTTTACTGGAGCAACCTGCAGACTTCGTATCGCAGTTGCGTTTGTAAGAGTTCACATTGCATGTTGCTCTCTTCTTCGCTAATGGGAGCGCGCCTTTTAAGAACTGCGGGTCGCGTAATCATGTCTGTGTCATACGGATTACCAGTACAAACGCCAGATGATCTCGTCAGTCTCCTTTTCCGAACTAATGATATAAGAGTGACTCAGTCATTTGCAGTACATCGCTGATGCGGAAGTGACTATGGAGATGATAGGAAAGGCGACAGTCCCTGGGGCTTTCTTGGTGGATCTTCTCCCTCTATGTGAGCAAATTTCTCATCTGATCAAGTCCCGAACGGAACTGACCCCTCGTGCTAGTGAAATACCTCCCATCTTGGATCCCATTCAACAAAATTCACGAAACAGGGCATTTAGGGCGGGAACGAATTGAAAGACTAATCACGCGACCGTTTGAACATGTACTTGAAGAGAGAGCCAAGGGTACCGCTCAGCCATCTTTTGTCTACGACTGTCTTGCAAAACTTCAATCCAACGGGAGTGAAGGATCCAAGGAAAGCTTGGACGTTATTCGTTGGGCAGCCGGTGCACTGTATGGCGGTATGTCTTATTCTTTGGATTTATTTATCGCATCTGCTCAACTTTCATTCAGCTGGAGGAGAAACTGTAGGTTTAATGATATTATTGTATCACCTAACTCACCCTTCGTGCATAGACATATGCTACCATCCTGACATTTATCCTGGGTATGGGGCTGTACCCTGAGGTTCAAGTCAAAATCAGGCGCGAGTTATCAGAAGTCGTTGGGCCTGACCGGCTGCCATCCCTTGAAGATCGTGATCGTCTACCCTATGTCTGCGCTACGATCAAAGAGGCGATGCGCTGGAATCCAGCCTTACCTCTTAGTATCGCACGCAAAACAACCCAAGAAGATCATTACCGGGGTGAGGAGTCACGTGTACCTTAAAAATGCACATCTGATAATGTCTGCTGCAGGATATTATATTCCAAAGGGTTCAATCGTGCTTCCAAACGTCTGGTGAGCAGCAGAAAGCGGTTTATAAAGACATCGTTTCTCATCACTGCTCATCTCAGGGCCATCGCGAAAGACGACAAGAGCGGCATTCCAAGCGAAATCTTTGCACCCGAGCGATTCTTGCCTAGCTGCGTGAAGGAAATGGCAACTGATCCCTACCTGTATGCATTCGGTTTCGGAAGACGGTATGGGTAAAAGTTCGTGAAGCTATCAGAATACTCATTTTGTTGTCAGTGAATGCCCTGGAGAATATCTGGGCAACAACAACCTTTTCCTTTTGATTTCGCACATATCTGCCACAGTCGAGATATCAAACGCCAAAGATGCATTGGGCAATGACCTCCTACGGAAACCTGATTTTACAGCCGGCTTGGTTAGGTATGTTATCAGCTTCCTTCTGCCTTGGTTGAGCCTTTTCACACTTCGCACAGCTTTCCCGAGCCATTCTCCGTTAAGTTTTCCCCGGTCTCCAGCCAGGCAGTTAGCCTGATCAAGGAAAGAATGGTTCAACTCCAATTAGGAGATTAAATCATTCAGTAGGGTCTTGTCGTCAGGATGCATTTGGGACCATATTCTTAGACACCGCCAAACGCCGTTGAACTGCACCACTGGTTCAGTGCAGTGCTGTCAGCCCCACTGGGAGAAATATTTAGACTGCCCTACTGTATCCATTTATTTGACAATCTCACGATCAACATAAGGGGCAATATGATCACGGAAGTAGGTAGTATGTACCTCGCGGGTAGAGTAGCGAACGAGTAGGTAGATTGATGATGTGCAAAAACTTTAGTTACATGGGCTCGAATTAGGAGAGCGTGCCGAGTTGTGCACACACAAACAATAGAGCGCTGGTTCAGCCCAGAGACCCAGATTGCGCAAATTTCCACCTTCCATCCCAGCCAGGCTCGTGGAGACGAGGAATAGAATCAATGCACGATCATGACAAGGACAGGTGCTGTAGCATTCGACACGAGAGTGATTTTAGCTTGTATTTGTGATACACAAGTGTAAGTACACATGTCCTTATGGCACAGTCACCGACTACAGGAAGTCGTAGACTTGGAGAAAGATTAGACTGCTAAGCGAACACATTATCCCTAAAGATTGATAGTAGTGAGGTATGAAGTAATCGCTGCCTCTGGTTCGTCCCAAAAATTGAAGTGGTTCCCTACACTAAGGTTAATCATCTTGACATCTCTCGCCGTTTCCGCATCAGGTCCATACAACGGCTTGGGGTCAGCCAAAAGCTTCCTCAGTTCCGTCAACACCCATATGAAAACGCCGGGACTAGTCCCGCCAGTCATGTATCTGACACGCAAGTTTGGTAGCAACTTCTGTGCCAAGGCCGGGGTGAATAATGCACGTTTTGCGATGGCCTTGAATGTGTCCAGTTGTGTAAAGAGGATGAACGTGTCAGAGCTACCGAAAACCTTGACAGACGTGAGCTCGGCAAGCTCCTCAGAAGACAACTCGTGCATGGAGTGAGTCCTGTCGGCGAATTTGTTGAACTCGAGGTCATCAATGTTTCCCGAAGTGACACTTTTGTGAGTGAAGTGAGCCGTCGCCCATTCATAGAAACTGTTGAGTCTGACTTGGGCATCGGGTTCGAACCATAGGTCGATATTGTACTCTGGGGGATTGGCTATACCAACAAAAACCCCACCCATATCTGTGGGGCCATTCAAAAATCTCGCATACGATAGACGACGGAATATCCTCACCCTGAGAGATCACAGTATGAAGATACTTTCCAAGATCAGAGAGGACATTAGGCGGCAAGGCATCGAGATATGCCACAACAGCATGAGCATGTAGCGACCCCATGGACCATCCGATAAGGGCGATTCCGCCGCTGGTACCCTGCGCCGGGGGAAGACTTTGCTCTACGGCAAACTCGGCGAGGAAAGTAGCGATCTCGACTCCTTGGCTACGATAGAATCCTTCCTGTCCCTCCACGGTACCGGACATGAGAGCAGCCAATTCTTCATCACGGAAGCTAGTTGTGGGATTATAATCACGCCTGTATAGGCTGACTATGCGGAGATCACGCGCAGCAGCCAAAGGCAGAAGTTTCTTGAACACGCCTGACAGGTTCGGGGGAAAATGTAAGCAGGATCTTACCGAGTACTGTATCATGGAATCATACCCGCATTGAAACCCATGCCATGGATAAACACCAGCGTCGTGTATGTGTTTCCAGAGACAGCGCCGCTGTCCAGGTAATGGTAGGACAGGTTGTCAGCGATAGTCAAACTTTGAGTTAGAGTGGGCATCTTGGATGTGGATGAGTGAATAGATCGGACATACACCGCCTGTTATGAACTAAGGACGACTTCAAGGGACACGTTTGGATGATGCATCAATCACGGCGATCAGTAAGTACAAGAGTTCCACACAGGAACTTTCCAGTAGTGATACACCATTAAAAGGTATGTGAACTGGTTCAAGTCCATGGCGACCAGAAATATCCCAATTTACTGCGCATCGGGATTACAATCTGCCTTCCGTCTTGCTCGTCATTAGTTGGAAAAGTAAAAATACAAAATTTGATCGATATCATGCCAATGATGAGAATTTTGATGCAATGTGCACAGCTGGACTATTAACTATCTGGGGATAGTCACAGGGCTGCAAAGCGCCGAGAAATAAGTGTGGTGAGCACTGGCGGGTCACACGCCCCAGCTGGGACCCCGAGTTGAACGGACTGATGTAAATGTTTTCGGGGACAAACAGAGTCGCCGCGGTGTCCTCAGTGATGTATGACGGCATAAATAGTTTGATATTCAAGCAGCCATGTTAATGCTACGCACTACGTCAACACCCTGGCGTCCCATCAGATGGTGAACTTGTGGAAGGAGTGGTCATACACCATCCTTGCTTGCTTTGCATGCACGACTTATCTGGTACTGCGGACACTGTCAAGATGTGAACGTCTGAAATCGATACCTATACCAGTATGTTACACCTCTGACTCACGAAGGCTATGCCGCAATGCGTGTCTGATTTTGACAGAATGGTGCATCTATGCTATGGGGCCACGAGAAGGCAGTATTCAACATGTCGGCGGGCAAGGCGTATGCTCAGTGGCTGAAGGAACTGAACACTAGTGTTCTTAAGATTCGGGGGGCATTCGGTAAACAAGAGCTTGTAAGTTTACTCAGAAATCTATTAGTGACATGGAATCGAACTATGAGTTCAGCTCGTCCTTGCGGATCCCTTGGCAGTGGCGCATATCATGCAGCGCAGAATATATGATTATCGTATGTCTTGTTTGCATCCATACATGATGTGGATATGGCTAACCTGGCACAATAGCACACAGCGAGATTGTTCGGCCACGCATCGCTCGACTCTTCGGAAAGTCCCTTGGCTGGGTGGAGGGTGAAAAGGAGCACAAGCGAATGCGCCAGCTGGTTGCGGCGTCTCTTTCTCCCGAAGCAATACGGAATGGAGCGTATAAAGTACACGCTGCAGCTGAGACAGTGAACTACACTCCTAAAGGTTCTCACTTTGTGATACATTCTAAAGTCATGCACTCCGTAGTTACAGGAGCGTCTACAGGACCATCTCGCTGACAAGAACGAGGCTAGCATCATCAACGCTATTGACTGGACGAATCAAGCAACGTAGGGCCTTCTCCTGCCGCATGCGTGCAAGAAGATATCACTTAAGATTTGTTATTCAAGATTGGATGTGATTGGGCGTTTCGCTTTCACACACGACTTTGGTGGCGGAACAAACCAAGAGGCAATAACCATTCTTGGCGCTTGGAGAGACATGGCTAAAGTTGGCATTACGCGCAGGGGATTTCTTGTTGAGAATTTCGTTTCCCCTTTACGTATCGAGTCCTGACCTGTTTTAGGTTTTGATGGTCCTGCGCCGGTTCCCACTCCTCAACCACTTGCCTGTAGAAGTGCTTCTGAGTCAAGGCAACGTTCGCCGCACGATTCGAGAGGGAATTGCGAAAGAACTCATTCGGAGGAGTAAGGGCCTTATAGAGGAAGGCGCAGATGATAACAACTTGCTGTCTAGGCTTGGTATGTGAAAGTCTCCTGCAATTTCAGTCTTGTAGCTGACATACTCCGCAGTATCTGTATATGAAGCACAATTGATCACCATGGATGAACTGATGGATCATGTAAGTCATTATTCCCATCCTCCATCCTGTGACTGACACTTTATCTTTATCAGATAACAATGTTCATGTACGTCATACTGAATGATTTCCTGCGACGTTCTCATTAGTTTGTAGCTTTGCTGGCTCAGAAACTAGTTCTCAGACGTTGGGATATGCCCTTTGGGAGCTGGCAAAGGACCCAAAGAGGCAATCCAAACTTCGTAAAGAGTGTCTGGCGTACTTAGGGGAACTTTGTTATGACGATAGTCAAACCAAATTGCCCTATTTGGATGCGGTGATTCGTGAAGTGTGAGTTGGCTGATATTTACTATACATTTCATATTCAACTGTCGTGCAGCTTGAGGTTGCACCCTGCTCTGCCATACATGGAGCGGGTTTCGATCAAGGAAGATGTTTTGCCACTTCGCCATCCCCTTGTTATGCCTGACGGAAAGGAACTGTCGAGCATCAAAATCTCAGCCGGTCAGGTACGTCGTCTCGATCATTGATTAGTAACCTTCTCGTCGTAACCATTGGAAAGACTGTTGTTATCCCGATACATGCCATAAATCGCGCAGACTCAGTGTGGGGAGATGGTTCAGCATTCAAGCCAGAACGGTGGTTGGAGGAGCTACCTCCGCGCGACATTCTACCCTCGGGTTGGTCCAACATTTTATCGTTCAGTGAAGGACCACGGAATTGCGTAGGATTCCGGCTCGGTATGTGTGCTTTCAGCTTTCACACTTGCGAATTATCTATAGCTAAATGCGAACCAGCTATTTTCCAGATGAAGGTGTTACTCATGACTCTCGTGCGGAAATTTGAATTCCATGACACGGGAGCCGTTATCATCAATAAGATTGCGGCGAGTATGCAACCAACTGTGCAAGGGCAAGAACAGCTGGGTCCATACCTTCCAGTCGCGGTGACGGCTTTGTGAACTAGTCCCTTGAAAAGAAGGAACCACTATATTCCTTCTATTGAAGTCTGACTACGGGAGACTAAACTAGTCCATGTTCATGTCTGTATAGCAGTGGTTTTGTATGTATGTATAAATTAGATGTCCAGTCAGTTTGAGTTCACTAGGTCTCGAGTGCGTGAAGAGTAGCTGTTGCACGACCCAAGATACCACACCAAGAGGTATTATACATGTGACTTGGTGGTTTTTCATTTGCAAATAAGTATGCGGACTTCTACTCAGGACTGGCCTTTGTTCCAGAACTCAGTGTAACCTATACGAACAACGTCGCCATCAAGTACCACAGCAAGATCGGAAATTTTACACCAAACATCCATTACTTATGGGACAATTAGCTTACATCGTACTCGACACCATTTACATAAATTTGGGGAGGAGAACGAACGAACCCAAACCCGAACCTCTCATAGCATCCCTCAATCAGGCAGCAGCTTTGAGCCGGGGACCCATTTAGTGATCTCGGAGTCAATGCCCTAGTTTAGATTTGCCTCCTCGAGGCGGTTGCCAGCGCTGTGGCAAGGGCGGAGGGTAGGCTAAATAAGTACACTGAATCAAAGTCCCGCGAATGACAATCAAAGTTCCGGAAACATCGTTTAACGTTGACAGTTGAACCCGCCGGTCCGGGCCCTTAATGAGTGAGAATACTTAAATTTACAGATAGGCTCCGACTTTTAGCATAGGGGGCATAATTTGTCGCACGGATCGAATTGTCAATTTGTTGCTTGAAGATTATGCTAAGGTTAGAGCCTCGGAGGGCACGCTCTCACAGAGTTGGAGAGAGTTGGAGTTGCATCATCTCATGATGTCCAAGTCGCATGGCCGGGCACTGCCAATAGGCCGAGAAACCCCCAACATCTACATGGGAATTTACGCCATGGGGTTTTGGTGTATCACGGATTAAGAGTAAATGTTCCACCATATCATGGTCGGAATCTCGAAATCTCTCGAACAAGACCTGAACTTCTGTCAGGTAAATTATTAGCTCCCCGGATCCCGGGAAAGACTCCGGGGTTGATTGATCTCTGCATATCTATATCAGAAAATCAGATGAATGCTCCTGTCTACGAGGCTGTTCTTGGGAAGACTCATTGAAGTAAGGTTTAATTATGCACTGGGCGGAATGTGGACCTATCTCATCCTGGTATCTTGTAATCATGGGAACGTGTGTCAAGTATACTCAACTGGGCAAGTCTCTGGGTTGCATTTATGTCTCCACTGTGGAGTCCCGCAACACATGGTGCCTCGTAGCTCGACTGTTACAAGTTCTTTTCAACGTACTTGAAGTTAGTGGATGAATATTTTGGCGGAGTTCGAAACACTAGCACCGCCCATCGCGCTATGTCCGTCATGAATCATGATGCTCGAGACAAGCAACGGCGAGTAATGTGAATGGTTCGACGCATTTAGTCTTGTTGAACCGTGTTCGATTCTCTGCCTTTGCCTTTACAATACTACCGTGGCGGTCTGCCCACACTATCCCCGTCAAGGAGCTTACTTCTCTGCATGCCTCTACCGCCCACGCACGTTCAGGTGTTCCAACTAGACCTGGCGGACATGCGTGCCTGTTGTGCGAGTATGTACATCAACGAATCGACTGTTTCTGAGGACGAAGGACGCCTAGTAATCACCAACGAACATTTCGTTGCGCTCGTACCGTGGTGGGCACATTGGCTCTTGAATGTCTCTGAATCAGGTATCCCAGTACATTCCAAACGACACATCCCTTGTGCACCTTACTATCCGATGTCTTTCCGTTGTAAGTGGAAGGCTCAGCATCGTGATCGGACTGTGACCCTCGTGCTCCTTCAACTATTCCTGATCCAGCATGCCTTCAGTGCTCGCCTCAAAATCCACTTTTAGTCCTATCATGTGGCGATGGAGGAATAACTGACTCAAAGATTCCGTGTGTCGAAGGGAGAGTAGTGGAAGCCCATGATTACACATATGTCATTAAACTTCATTACACGAGATAGAGCAAGGAACTTCTATCTCGAGCTATATGTAGCCGTTGAAGCATTTATCTGACGGGACACTAGTATTTACTCCTGAAAGTGCGTGCTGAGGAGTTGTTTTCCACTTCTTCAGAACATCTGGCTTGGTATAGATATCTTCTCTAGTCTAATGTCTTCCTATGGGAGACTAATTTCTGTCCTCACCCAGGGAACTCTACCACCTCTGTTTCTTGCGAATAGCACCATGTTACTAGATTATTTCCAACGTCTCAGTTATTCAAAATAAGTTACTAATAGCAACAATAAGAGACAGCATATACACTAGCGCTAATGAAAAGAGTGGGATAAAAAGGTCCAATATTTTCTTCATGTGGCCCCATCATCAAGGTTCAATGAAACCTTCGTTGAACGACTGTTTGCCTCTAGATGGTGCTTGCAGAGTCTATGATGCACGGTAAAAATTAGAGTGGTTGGTATATTAGTATACATCGGAAAAACGCACTTGACCATCAAAACTCTCTTGATCAATTCTTTGCTTGGTTTCTACCGCGACGTTCAACTGGATCTAACGACATCTAATGTGAGGCATGAACTTTAGCGACATTTTGATGAGAACGTACTGGACGAGATGCCCCATTGCGCGAAGCAGAACCAGAATGGGGATTAACACTGGGGCCATATCCTTCGTCTCCGTGTATCCCATTACGGACGAAATCTCGAGCATTCAAACAGGCAAGGATGGTGTTGCAGTATAACGGAGACATGCAAAACTGTAGCCAGGCGTACTCAAAGTTGTTTTGAGTAGCGACTCCAGCCTAGTACCCTTATCATTATACTCCATTCTTCCTGGAAAATACGACTCACCATGATTGCAGCTGCTAATGCAAAAATACTAGTCCATAGACCAGAATTGACCGATAGGATAATGAGTCTTGATAACGTCGCATCCGTGCTAGTAATGGAAATACAGCAACCTTCTAGGGCAAGACGGAGATAACAGACCTCTTATTGAAGCCTGCTCTCCTTTGCGCAAGCAACGTACAAGTGATGACAGTAATCAGGATATCTATGCCTGCCGCCAGTGCATTCACAGCAGTAGTGTATTTCTATAAACGTTATGTTAAATTCCAGATAGGAATGGGATCAATCATCTCACACTGAGATCATTGAGACTTTGCACGGTGTTGTTTCTCAGTCCCTTGATCACGTAAACTTCATTGGAAGACTAGTCAGGGTGGCCCGCGCGCGGTGATGTAAGTATACGTACAGCAGGTCAACGCTGCGAAAAAGAAGCCATGAGATCAATTTTGTACCATGCTGACGGCTACTCACCTAGTTGCAAGACCGCCGGCGGGGCCAAAATTGCAGGAAAAATCCAAATTCGACCGCTTACTATAACACCAAGTCGTTGAGTCTGTAAGCAAGTTGAATGAAAAAATAGTTGCTTACGTTGCCAAATTCTGTGAGTCAAGAATAGCTGGGCGATTGTAGATACTATGGCCTACACGAAATTCCCTCACTGAATGGCGACACTAACATGTATTTACATACCGAAAACACAAGTGCAAGGAGCAGAGGTCTGTGAAATCAATCGTTTAGCACATGCATCACCTCTTATGAAAACCAACACATACACATGAGTTCCCGCAAGGAAAACAAAATTTCCGTAGTTTGAGACAAGATACTGCCATACTTGGGCGCAATACAATAAGCTTCAATCTGTGGAGTATATAGTCATAGCACCGCTTACCTCCGATAGTCCCCAAGATCTGGTGCACAGTATCAGCGGCCCAAGCTACAGCGACCTGCAAAATTCATGCAAATGGATGTCCTAATAATGGTCATGCCACTTACCATAGCTTTAAGCGCCGCCCTATCTTTTGGATAACTGTGGATTTGTGTCGTGATATGGTAGCAGCGCGTTGTCTTGAAATGCAACGTACTTGACTAGATATACAAAACTAAAGGAAAACACGATGAGTCTTCATATTTATGACGGTAGAATTATGATGCAACCTACATCTGCAGACAATTTGCACCATAAAACATAAAACCAAGGCATACGCCGCCGAGCAGTGATCCAAAACTAACGTCTAGATTAAGGGAAATAGGGAGGCAAGGTGCCGGCGAGTCAGACATGATGGAAAGAAGATCTGCTCGAAGCGTTCAAAGTACACCACTGTAGCTTTATTGTATGACCCTTGGCGAATCGGAAAAATATCTAGCCCAGGTCATCCGAGTCCTGTGCAAGGAGCACTGCAGTGCCTAGGAAATGATCCTGCGTGATCAGGATTTGATCACGTTATATCAGACCTTGTGAATGACTCCATCAGCGGCCAACTTTTGACGCGTGGAGGGTATCACTTAGCCTATACACAAGATGCCCAAATGGTACATAGTACTTTCATTAATCTTATGCATTACATAATCATGTCACGCCCGACGTTTCAGACTAGTACTCATGGAGTCGTGCAGAGTCCAGACCTATGCAGTTGTATGTGAAGTACCTGGTTATGTGTATAATTATATATAAATTTGAGTCGTCCTTTGCAGCAGCGAAGGAAAATTCAATGGTGGCTTCTATTTTATATGTCTTCCTCAGCGTGACGCGGAGAACTCGGTCAATTTGCAAAGGGCTTCCGTGTGCTTCCCCAGGCTGAGTTGATGTATTAATGCGGATCGTGCAACCTCGATCATCCCATCGTCTGATAGGAGGTTGACGATAACTCGTGTATCTTATCTTTACGGTGTATACGGCATGAATTTTAAAATCGCCGCACTTCGGCGCTTACTCCCTGCTCTTCTTCAGGTTCTGGGTCCAACCAATCAATAGTACTTTGCCTCTTGATGTCGCTTGATCCGCCTTCTTGTAGGTTTTCATTCCGCCACCAGATCGATCGCCCATGGGAACAAGTCGACAAATGCAACATTGAACAGATACTGTTCCCTCAATTGTCCAGTTTCTTGAAATATAACGGAGTGCAATGCACTGGCAGTGCCTCGCTGCACATGTACATTATGTACTGTAGGCGAGTGATGATTGATGCATCAATGGTTGATCTATCTCTTGGTTCTAATTGGAGCGTCAGGTAAACTACCTATGGGAAATTGGAACGTCTTGGAGGCTTCAAGAGGATACAAGTAACATGTGCGTTCCCTCGGCTGCTTATTGTCTTTACTATTTAGAGCGAGGCACCAAGTTTTATATTCCGTGGCAGCCGAAGGTGGCTATGGTAGGTGCGAATCATGAGGCGGAAGTTATCCTCGCTCCCGAATCCCGAGCCCTTGGTTCCAATAAATTATTTCGAGCTGATGAAATTACCATCCTGTGATGTTGGCGAATTTACCATACTGTGCTGCGGGGGAAGCATCGATATTACGTCCATCGTTAGGTAGGCAGCGTAGTCTGCATTGCTTCGTTTAGAAAGGTACCCTCCGAGTTCATCGAACGATATGACATAACGCTGACAAGCTCTACACAAGCCGCATCAACCAATGGCGATGTCGTTGTTAGGAGTTAAATTCCTTGTCCGTATGTAATTCTCATAACTTGAATGAGTTGCCGTGGCGCTGAAACCTCAGTTCTGAGGCAGTTCGGCTCCCTGCGTCGCGTTTTGACAAGCACAGCTTGCACACATGCACTTGCGCAACTTTGAGTGCGGCCCCCACTGTAGGTCTGTACCCGAGGCCTGTATCATCCACCGCATCAGGTTCTGATCATACTGCGCGTCCATTCCAGTGATGCCTCTCCGACTACTTAGTTATATGAAGCCATTGAAAGTCTGTAAAAGTCGCTCACCGTTAGTCCTTTCCGATGCATTTTTCGCTCACGCTATTGTTTCTATCCATACTTGCTCGATCTAGAGCACAGAGTTCTGTATGCCGGTCTCCACTCATATCGCCCGTTGATTTCGTCGCAGAACAGTATGATTACATCATCATAGGTTGAGGAAATACATCTTTCCTGCGTTCCACAATACTCATGGATAAACAGGTGGCGGTACTGCTGGCCTCACTGTTGCTGCTCGGTTATCAGAAAACCCCGACCTGTCTATCGGAGTTCTTGAAGCGGGGTACCTCCATATCCCGGATGCCAATGTATCGACCCCAGGTTTGTCACCCGTTGTAACTTCACCCAAGTCAAGGAAACTGATACTCAAAATCCACAGCTTACGATAGTAACTTGATCTTCAACCCAGAATATGACTGGATGATGTCTACGGTCCCGCAACCTAATACCGCGAACCGCTCAATTCCTCAGCCTAGAGGCAAGCTCATGGGCGGTTCCAGTATGGATCTCTATCGCCTTCTGTATATCGAGTGTTCACGTCTAACGTAGGTGCAATAAACAACATGGCTTGGACCCGTGCTACAATTCCCGAATATGCCGCATGGGATACGTTGAATAACCATTCTGGGGACTGGAACTGGGATGGTCTCCTCCCATACTTTCTGAAAAGTGAACACAGGCAGCAAAACCCTGTACCCGGACTCCCAGGTTTTATGCCCACTTATTATACAAATGGCTTCCTGGGCCCTGTTGATGTGCGTTTTCCTGCGTTGAATCTGCGTGGTTTTTCATGTAAGGACATCTAGACTGCGCCAAATGCGGTGTACAGTGGCATTGTGTCTCCCTTCGTTGCTGCCCTAAATCAACTTGGGGTACCCACAAGATACGACGCCATGAGCGGGAACACTAGTGGAGTGTGGAACTCTCTGTTGGCTATCGATCGTGACAATGGAACCCGGGTGGATTCTTCGACTGCTTATTATTGCCCCAACGCTGGGCGCCCCAACCTCCGAGTATTGTCTGGTGCACAAGGCACACGGATTTTATTCCAAACCGAGGAGGGTGGTTTGAGGGCAACGGGCGTTACCTTCACGTCCAATGGGTCCAATTACGCCGTGAATGCGACTCAAGAGGTGCTTCTTAGTGCCGGTACTTTCAATACCCCTCAGCTTCTTGAACTTTCAGGTAAAAACCACCCACATACATTCTCCAGAACGATAACACAGTGATGCAGGGATAGGAAATGCCACAGTGCTGAAGGAGGTGGGGATAGACGCCCTTATTGATCTTCCAGGAGTAGGAGAAAACCTCCAAGAGCAGGTCTTCATAATCAGTGATTTCGAGTTAAATGGCGGCTTTACGACGTTTGGCAAGTCATTGAATTAATAGACTCAGACATAAAGTGACGAGTTTTCGTTCACTCTTCAGATAATTTATCAGACCCTGCTTTTGCGGCCGAGCAAATGGAGATATAGTGGGCTTCCTTTTTATTATTATTAGCGCGTGTGGCACTGACTGTCGATTACAGCAACAGTACCGGAGGAGGTTGGCTGGCAGCGACAAGCGCTGCATTGGCATTCCTTCCCCACTCATCTGTGCTCGATGGTCTGTCTTCCGCGAGCCTTCTGAACTATTTTGACGCCTCCGTTGCTCAAAATGCGACTCCGCTGGCACGAGCCCAATATGAAATTCAGCGCTCCTGGATCTCTGAAGGCCAAATCCCCGACGTTGAAATTATACAGCTCCCGGCGGGAACATTGAATGCAACTGCAGGCCAAAATTATATGACCCTCATGAGCGGACTTATGGTTAGTAATTGTTCTTTCTTCACGTTTTTCCCCTACAATAATCTCCGCCTTAGCATCCTGTCAGTAGAGGATCAGTGGTAAGTAACACCTGCAAGATGCCTTTATTGCTCTCATATTGCAGCAGCATATTAATTCGTCAAATCCTTTGGCCCCGCCTCGTATCATCGGCAATTACCTCACTGCCGATTACGGCGAGTACCACGGTCAAAGGTCGTCAAACAAATACTTACACATTCTCCTTAGATGTGCAAGTGCTGCTTGAGGCTATTCGGTTAAACTCCAAGATTGCCACTTCACCACCTCTATCTGCTGATGTTGCTTTACAAGTGGCGCCTCCCCTAGAACTCCAAAGCGACAGTGACCTTATCAACTTCATGCGTGAAACATTCGGCGTTGGCGATCATGTTATCGGTACAGCGGCCATGGCGAGCAAAGAACTGGGTGGCGTCGTGGACCACACACTCATAGTGTACGGCACACTGAATTTGAGGGTCATAGACGCCAGTATTTTCCCATTGCAGCTAGCTACACACCCACAGGCGACGGTATTTGCAATTGCAGAGAAGGTAAGCTCTTTCAAGTTACACGTGCGTTGGTTGACACATTCGACCTCAGGCATCTGACATGATAAAGCTTGCGTACCAGGGTCAATAGTGTGGAATAAGCCTGTCCTTATTTTATCTCTTTATTTGCGATGATACGAATATTGACGTAGTATAGAAGGGACTATCCCCATTCGGTCTGTCTAGAATATGGACTCGTAATTCTTGTTTGTTTACAAGTTAGTACATCCTGACATATCACGCATACACTTGTCTAGACTAATAATGTTGAGGGTGCCAATTTCTGACAAGACATGAAGGAAATCCTGAGATCGATTGGACCATAACCAGAGCGACTTCTCGATGCCAACGTTGTGTCCCAATTCTCTAGCCCTCATCGACTCCCAAGCAACCTTGCTCTCATTATCGGCCGTGGTTTATACCCCGGAGAGCATTGCACGGCAAACAACGTTGCACGCCAGTCGCCAAAAGAGACACTACACTGAGCGACCTGCACCAGAACCCCGCCAAGAGGTTAATGCAATCGCACTCCACACATTATCCCTATCAATTTGGCATAGATGGATGACAATGCCTGAAACGGATCTTTCGTATATATCATGGCCTATCATTTCCCTTTATCTGACCTCGCCCCTTTCTTGGCCCTTCTTTCTTCTTTATCTTTCCTTGTTGTGGACGCGGAACTGATGAAAGGCATGCATCTTCCACCAGCTGCTGCACTATGATAGATATGTCGTGCGGTCCCTGTACGCAAATGTGTGAACACATGGTATCGTCAACCACCACGGACGCGCGAAAGGTGTGGAAATGAAGGCCCCCTCGAGATTGCTGCAGAAGTTACGGGGTGGTCAACAGCCCAATGCCCACCGAAATCGAAGTGACCGACTGAACAAAAAAGCCCCTCTGTACTACTCGAACATTTGACGGGTAAAGAAAGTATGTTGAATCAGGAGCGAGTCAGAAAGGAAGAGAACTGTAAGGAACGGGATTCCCCTGACGACGGATTCCCTTTGTATCGCTTTGATGTGCCACTCCCTTTCTTTGCTTTGACCATCCTTCGTAGATATATAAGCATGTCTGTCGCTCTCGTAACTTTAGTGAATTGACCCCCTTCACTCACATCTCATGATCGACCTTTTCCCCTTCGAACTCGTACGTGCATCATGCTGCTGCGCCCCCAGCCAGTAGCAGACTTACAGAACCTTCCCCTGAGAACGGCCCAATACTGTCGAATGTGGCGACATGCATGCTTCAGATGTCGAGCTTCACGGGTACGGGATAACCAGCACTGCACAACCTTGATATGACATCCCCTGGGCCCGGGGGGTAAGTGTACAAATGAGCTAGAGCAGATTATAATGCTGTGCACCACACTTGTTGTGTGGCTGTTTCGGACGAACTTTTAGCGAGCGCTTGGGCGAGGGCAGAAAAGAAAGTGATGGAGCCAAGAATCGAGATGCAATATTACTGACTAATAGAAGGCCCCACTCGTTCCCCCCATAGCGTCCTCGGCGATGCGAGAGATGGTGATTACGCCGCTGAGAGCCTCGTTGCCGCTGATATCATTGTTTTGTGGAGCCTCGACTGAAGTTGTATGATCAGTATGTTTGTATATTGTATCGCGTTATCATGATACAGTCGCCTGCCGGTAGCGCCGCCTTTGAGCGTAAGACCGCAGTCTCCGTCACCGGCGATGGTTGTCCATGCGAGTGATCTCGGGTTCAGCAACAAGAAGGACGCGCCATGCACGCTGTACGACGCTATCGAATTGATTGAAATCATTGGCGTTGAGTGAGGCTGACCAGACCTTTTCGCAAGAGGCGAAAGGACAGATGGTGGCTTTGGAACAGACCCAGTGACCCAGTTCCATCCGGTAGTGTTATCCAGAGGGAGTTCCCGTGGGAAAGTCACATGAGTCGAAACCTGTACAGGCTGTATACAAGGTTGTAGCCTGGCTGCCTTATGTAACGTCCCAACCACTGCAGTGGTAGCGGGAATTCTTCTTCCACAAACCTTCTGGACCACCTCGTTCGGTGCCGCGATACGAGTAGCATGTGCCATGAACGTTATCCATGACGTGAACCATGACGCCATAATCAGATGGAATCTGTTTTCTGCAAACAGCAAGAAATACGTGACGAGTAAGAAGGCGCGAGTTGAACAATTTTAGGTCGGTCCTGATACTATTTAGCGGACGGGGATCCTATTTCCGTTCAGCACGTGTCTAGGTCGCGCGATCCCCGGTCCCCGAGTCGCACAAATATTGGCCGCTATCCTGTAAACGGTGATTTGGCGTCTTCTGGGGTACTATTTATCACTTCGTGGGTGACCCCTCATGCACATGAGTCACACTTTTGGCTCGTAAACGTGATGGACATGCCATACAATGTAACGCTGCAGGCATATGCGCACTCATTCTTACGCGGCTTATGAATTATCCTGCCGCCATTTCCTTCAATCCCATAAATCGAGCACCGAGTTCCAACCATATCTATTCCTACGATCTTCTCCACTCGCAAGATCTTGAATACTCCAAGGCATCTGTACATGTCCATTTCAGCGTGTCAGTGGGGTTCCCCTGTCGCTTCCAGGCGGGCTCTCCTTATACATGGTTTGACTGCGTCATCGCATTGCTGGGAGGACGTCGCTTAGCTATTAGTAGCAGAAGGTCAGGTTTTTTATCACTATGGTAATGATATTCTTTTTTGACAGGAGGTTGATCAGGGTTCTTCGTCATAGCGCCGAATCTCCTCGGGCATGGATGCAGGCGGGGCAGCGACTATCGTGTGTCCGCTCTTGTAGAGGACCTCCAACCGTATTTCGCCATGGGCACGTCGTACGACGTGATCATAGGTCATTCTGTCGGTGGCACGGTGGCTTTGACACTTTTACCATTTTTGCCAGAGAACGAAACTACTGTTATACTCGTTGACCCTCCCATCGAGATGACAGATGAGAAACTCAAGATGTATAAAGGTGTGGCTTTGAACGAGGCGACGAATGTCAAAACCGCGGACGAGTTCATGGCTGAGAATCCTGCTTGGTCGCGAACTGACTGCGTTTTAAGAACGCTGGCAGTCTCTATATGCGATCACACTGTTGAGGACGTACTTCAGGTAAATTTCCAGGTTGTGAAAACTGCAAACGTTGTTAACGAACTCTTCCTTTTGTGACAACCAGCATAATACGCCATGGTCTTTCAGCGGCCTGTTCAAAGACATTCCCCCTAACGTGAAGGTCACCGTACTTATAGCAGACCCGCAACTCAGTGATATTTGTCGTTTGGAACACATCCCTTGTGACTCCGAGAGATTGAGTGCCACAATTGTCACGGGAGTCGGACACCGCATTCAGCCCGAGCGTCCGGGTGCCATATGGCCCATCATGGATGTAATTCCACAGCCAAGAGCGGAGTTATGAGGCGTAGGAAGGACATATGGCTTTTTGCAGGGTATTGTTGTCAGATTAAATCGTATGCTTTTCAACCAAGAATCATTGTCAAGTCAATGACACGGCTTCAGTCCGTAACATATGCAACATTGTATCTGTATGCAATTTGGAGAGCTGCCATGAGTTTTCATGCTTGAAGTCACAAGTATCTGAGTTACAGAAACCTGCGGTCCCCCTATTGTAAGCAGGCATATGACACCACTACAATGATGTTATACATAACCCAGTATTGCTTTGTCCTCAGTGCTTGCACTATGGCTGCATTGCGCCGTATAGCGCAATGGAAGTTCGGCGTGTCGGTGTTGTTCATTAAATCAGGGATAATTCTGGTTGAGAGTCGTTGTATCCTAGTCTCACATATTTCTTCCATTGGAATGGCCCACTCAAGCTCGGAGAAAAACTGTACGCGTGCAGTCTGCAGTGTGGGGCACAAGAAAAATGCAACTATGAATGTATCAGACGGTGCACCATTGCAGGGATCCCGGATGATCTACCCCTGAGTTTCTGACAGGATAAAAACATGTTGAAATATGTGAAAAACTCCTGAATTTTTCACGGAACACTGCAGCAAATCCCTGCGTCTTGGAATTCGAAACATCATTTAGAGTGGTGTTTGTTTGTTATGATATTATAGGGATGCCACTCCAGTGTCACGGCGTGCATCAACTATGAGTCGTATGTAAACTATCTACCACGAAAACAATGTGCACGTACTGAGCGGTACTAAATGACTATGCAACGATTAACTTGAAGTATTATATTACGGGTCCACGCGCAGAGGAGTCGTAGCAGCGCGCTGCAATGTATAGGTGAAGATTCTCCTTTCACTCCTTGTCCTTCATCTCGCTGTTGCTTTCCACCGCGTCAGCCGTCCCTGTCCCCGAAGCTTGTGCAAAGGCTGATGAACTGCTATCCTCCGCCAGTTGTTTGCCTGGGTCGCTGCTTGGTGTCGTATTGCTGTGGCCGTTGTTCTCCGCAGTACCCCAAACCATTTTCTCCTTTCCCATCGCCTCCTCCTCAGCCTCCGCCCTCAAGGTCTCCTCTCTCCCCTCTCTAGACAGCCGGCGCAATAGCTCAATATTTGTCGACGGCTGTCGGAACAGCCTAGGGTTGAATAGAGGCTGATTGCCGCGGCCCTCAACGACTTCAGAACCTTCCTCCTCTATCAAACCTTCCTCCCGGTCAGCTGTCGCATGGCTACCGTCACCTGCCATCGCATCGTTTATCTCGCCAACTGTCACCGCATCACCTGCAGTCAAAGGCAATGCAACAGTTTTCCGCCCCCCAAAATCAAGCGCATTCCACCATGCCTCCATCTCCTCGGGCTCGCTAATATTCGCCGGGAAATTCCACGCGCGGAACTGTCTCTCTTTAGCAGCAGCGAGATTTGTGCGTATCATAGAGGCCTCCAGCGAGCTATGCGATATGGACCAGTGGAGCATCCCTTCCGCCGATAATATCAGCACACATAATAGAGTAAATGAATGACGACGCACAGTTCTCGTGAGGCGCAACGCCGATAGCTCTCGAGGCACGTACAGGCTCACTGGCTATAAAGTTCTGCACCTCTACCTCAATTTGAACAATTGGCGGGTCCAGTTTCTTCACTGCGTTCTCCTCAGCCTCCTCGAGTTTCGCTTGCTCCGTGTCCTCCGTGTCCTTCTCTGCCTTCGACTCTACCATGCTCTTTTCCTTCCCTTCCTTCTCCGCGTCCCACTCAAGAGGTTCAACCCATATGACCATCTTCGACGAGCGCTCTCGCGTTTCGAATGTGCATTTCACGCTCTATTCGAAAAGTTAACATGAGAAACCGCAAAATTGTCGAACGGGGCAAAAGGAGTGGACTCACCCTCTCCCCAAAGACGCTGACAACCTCATCCGTCACTTTTTCCAGTAGCTTCACACACTTCTCAAAAACACGTGCGCCTCGAGTAGGTGCACTAATGTCACTGGGAGGGTCAGCGGACTTGGATTCTGGCCCAAATAGCCGCTCGTCCATCTCTTCAAGAGAGACGTATTGGAACCCGAAGACACGGGCCGTATTATGGTAGGCGACGAACACGCCGTCCATATCGCCGATGCGAGCTTGGAAGCTGGTAAGGGGCAAGTGTCAGGTCCAAAAGAGATGACGCCTCAAGGGTGTGGAACCAACGTGCCTGTATTTCAGAAACGCACTCCGAATCAGATCGTAGTACTCCTTCTCGAAGCTCTCCAGTAGCCCATGGGATTTGCGAATGAGGTAACCTGAGTTCTCCTACATCCAACGAATAGCGTCAGCTCAATTCTATTTCAGAGATAAGCCAGGTGCTCCATACGGAATCACAAAGCAATCAGAATTAGAAAACACGCACCTCAAAATTCAGCAGATCCAGTCGAATTGGTATTGCAGCACGGGTTTTGACATCAAACACGCCTGATCCTGGTAAGCGCGGGTCCACGCAGTCGAGTTGGGAGCGCATCAGAAAACGATCACTCTGATTCCCCGTGACGTCAATCGTAGAGTTGCACATCATGAATCAGTGATGAGATAGGGATCACCAAAAACGGGTTGAGGCCATCAATAACCACCATCCAATGCAAGCAAGGAAAACGCACCTTCGCATACCGATATGCTTCCCTTCTATTATCCTCTTCCGGTGGTGGGGGCGAGGAGCGCAGTAGGGTTTTGAACTCAGTCTCTGGAAGTGTCAGGAATTTTTCGAGGAGGGTACCCTGTTGTGCGAACGAAAGTGTTAGTTACGTGGCATACCAATCAAGATTTATAACGCATGCGTCAAAACAAGCCAAGTGAGGAATATCAAGAAGGGAAAGACAAAGTAAACGCGCGCACGCGACTCACCATCCAGGTCAATACGTTCTTGTCACTCTCATCCTCACCATCCTTGCCCGAGTCAACAGCCCACACACCATCGTCGTACCGTAACACGACGGAAACAGGCATGCGCTGGCCTGGTGTAAAGTTCCTTGGCTGTGAACAGGTATGTCAGTGATTATCCGAAGACTCGATAAGCAGGACAAGAGAGCATATTGACACGTCTAGACAGGCGTGTTATGAGATTTAGGGTGCATATTGCGCGTTTCCCCAAGGGATAGGATAGTAAACAGCAAGATAAGTAACACAAATACCCACCTCATGCGCAAACGCTCGACTCAAAACACGCGTATCTACATCCTTTCCATCAGAAATGAGGAAGTAGATGTGGCTGAGCAAACCGGTGAGGGAGGAGGTAGAGCCAACGTATGGTCGAGAGTGTACTTTGGCGAGGGTATGGAGATCCTATGAGGCGAGGGTGGGCTCAGATATTGTTGACAAGGAAATTATTGTAAGAGAGAATTAGACATACATTATCCTGGGAGCTCCTTATGAACCCAGTGACGCGCTCGAATGCGAAATCGGTGACTTTGGGTATATTCTCAAGCCAGTGCGTGAAATTGTATACACGCGAGCGTGGATCCTGGAGCCAGTACACGCCGGGGCTACGAGATGTGGTTAGCGTTGCACTCACGAGGAGACGCGGGAAGAACGCACTTGAACAACACTCTATCAAGCCCATGCGCGAGACGCGCAATAGGCTTGTGTTCCGAGGGTGGGTCAACATCTGCGCAACACACACATATTAAAACCCGGCTCAAAACGTCGAGAGTGCTGAATGAATGACACCAACCTTCCAGTACGTCATTGACGGAGCTCTGTTTGCTTGATGATGGAGCATTCGGATGCCGCACGTCGTCGAAGATACCTTCCACGCGACGAGTATAAGTAAGTGGATGCCGACCCATATGCGGCGGTGGGCCACGTTGTGCGGATTCATTCATACTTTCTCGGTCGTGGTCGTGACCATCAGAACACTCCTCTGGTTCATAATGCGCATTCTCACTGGGTCGGAGTGCTGTAACGGGGTCAGGTGAAAACGAACCACAGAAATCCAAGGACAACGCACCATCCTCGCCCCACCCAGTCTCTCCTGCCAAAGAACTGGTCCCTTCAGAGCGCCCGGATAGCCTCTGAAGCACCCCGGCTCGCTTCGCGTCGATCCCTGCAAGGGAGGCACGCACTACTTCTAAAGCATCAGTACTGCCAGCCTTCGCTTTTCTCTCTGTCTTCTTTTTCTTTGGATGCCTCTCTTTTTTCCTTTTCTTCGAAGTACCTGGCGGACCGACAATCTCCGTTATGAATGAGTTGAAAACAGAGCGGGGGATGGTTGGGCCCGTCTCCGAGTTTTTGGGATTCCGAGTCAACGCACGCGCAGAGACGCCAAATGATCGTGTTGTGCAAGGGATGCCGGCAATGACGATGGAGCTTGCACTGTGTAGACGATGTAGACGGTGCATCCGAACGTTGCGGTAGGGTAAGTGTTAGTCTCCCGTAGGCAGACCTTAGACGAATGAAAATAGTTTATATGTATTATGGGCGCTTAAAAACTTAGGGTCCTTACTCGATTGGAGGCCCCGGTTCGGTGCTTACCACGCCGCTTGACTCACCCAGACCATCTTCTCTCTCTCTCATTCATGACCGCGGTAGGCATGATAAATTCAGTTCGCTGTTCCATCGCACGATAAGTGCACAAAATTTATGGACACATTTCCTGTCTGAGGTTGTTATCTGAGGCTGTTGAGAAAGTTTTTCTACGGAGTAATACATATGGGTCAAACATTGTACTGTTCGCTGTCATACGCTCCGTGTATATAAACCCCTTGTGCACTTGTCACGGTATGCTCGAGAATCGTGGCTGCAGGACGCGACGCGTCTTTCCAGGAACGGGCCTTTATCCTTTATTCTCACGCATCATGGAGTCCAGCCGCCAGCGCTCCGCATACGTCTGCACTGTGCAGAACACTGCCTAAGCATTGAGATATCCACCATGACCTTCATATCCTCCGTACTCTCCTGGTTCAGTAGGTACGCCAACCTTCTTCACAGTAGTACATAGGCCCGCACACACTGAATTCTACAGCATCTTCTTCTCCAAGACTGCCGAGATATCCGTAGTTGGGCTCCAGGTACGTGGCTCCGTATATTTCATATTCAGAACATGAGTACTAAGTTGCCCTTTGATATGAAGGCTTCCGGAAAGACATCTTTTGTGAATGTCATCGCCTCGGGGCAGGTATGAGCGTTTCTATTATGGCGTCTTCTTTACCAAGCAGCCTACCCTTACTCAGTGGTCAGAAGACGTCGTTCCCACTATCGCATTCAACTATCGTAAAGTACGTAAAAACGCGGTAACCCTGAAGATATGGGACGTCGCAGGACAGCCCAAGTTTCGTTCAATGTGGGAGCGCTATTGTAATGGAGTCGATGCTGTTGTGTCCGTCGTTCACTTGTCCATTTGACTGGGAGTTTCATTGACACAATACCCTCTACAGATTTGTGGTCGATTCGGCTGACGTAGGGGATGCATTTCAACTGGTTGTTCGGCTCTAATGTCAATACTGCTCACAGCAAGAGAAGTTTGATACGGTGCGCTTTGAACTACACCAACTATTGGCGCAGCCCAGTCTAGCAGGGGTGCCTCTATTAGTAGTGAGTCTACCGTCTCGTGAAAGTTGGCGCATTACTGAATTTGATATAGCTTGGAAACAAGAACGACATCCCCTCACACGCATCTGTCAAGGATCTTATACATCACCTGTAAGTAGAGAGTACCTCCAGCTCTGCATACTCACTCATTTCCGAGTGAAGTCAACTGGACAAGATAAAAGATCGCCCAGTCTCAGTACGTCTCTCGAAGTAATATATGCTTTCTATGCTTATTAGACATCATTATAGTGCTACTCAGTGAGGCATTTCATGCTTGGTTACCGTGTACGCTAACACTCTATCAGACTTCGATGAAAAGCAAACATAATCTGTGCGTTCCATTCCTTCCACCGTGGCCCCAACTTGCTCCCTTGAATCGTTATTAAACCGTATCACCATCCATTATAGGGACATAGTCCTCCGCTGGCTCTCAGATCGTAGTCACTAGGCTCATATCCCGGCTCACATGCATGTGGTTTATACACCACAATCAACATCACCGTTCTCTAGGTCTAGGCGTCTAGTAGGATTGCACATATCATTATATCATTTTCGCATCAATGCATACCTACTTCTATGAGATCACCAACGCGTAGTCACAGGAAGGAACTGCATCGGATTCCCATCCACGTCATACGGGTATCATTCTCCTCTCCTGGGACCTGCTTAGTGTTTGGGTACATGAGGACGGAATCGCTCACCGTTCCACCTCTGAATTTCCCTCTTTGCCCTCAAATCCTAAGGATTGCGGAAAAGTGTTCAGGAGTCAGGTGCAAGTGGTAGACACCATATAATTTTGACAATCTCGCGCGTGTTCTTTCCAACACCTCCGCACATCTAGTCATCTCAAATCTTCACCCCAAATGCTCAATAGTTGCGCGCCCGTAGTATGGTACGCGCGAAGACTAGACGTATGCTTAGTAGATAGTAGATACCTCGAAGGAGGCTTGAGTGTCCAGGACCTGCGATATCGCTTGTTGCAGTCTAGATTGTTGCGCCGACAGCCATCATGCAGTGACCGGTGTGGAGGATTCACAGTAGCATGCAAGTGACCACGAGATGGAGATATTTCGGCAAGGTGCGTGGTTTCGATGGGAAGAGCCACAGAAAGTGCAATGGAAGTATTCTCAACTTTCGTGCCGGGAACGTTCAGGTAAGTTGCTGAACGTTTGAACGACCAACTGCGGGTAAAGCTTATGTCAGCGGATATGTTGTATGTTAGCGATTTGTCAAGTTGCCTATGGTTTATGCAGATTTGAATAGACTATCTGAATTTTCGATTTTCAAATTGATTTCAATGCACTTTATTCTATTCTGCATTATTTTATCCAATGGTTGGTTCCATAACGTGTGATACTTACTCTATCACTAGTACTAATGTAGCAGTTTCGCTGAACATGATACGACTCATACGAGTCGATTTCTCAGGCTGCCCTGTGCTATTCAACCACCTTAACTGCTGACGGTGAACCACCTCACAGATGTCCAGCCGACCTTTTCACGGGGTTGCATACGAACGCTTGCGTGAGTGTGCTAAAGGTACCTTATCGAACGAGTCATTCAAGTTGACCCTCCATCTCTGTCTTCGTTCCATGCAGCCTCTGAAGATGTTGATATTGCATCTCAAGGCAGTCTACCAGTAGACAGCGATATCACATTGCAACATGCTGATGAGTTTCCGGACAGACAGCATGTAGAAAGAAGTCTTCTCCGTAAACTCGACCTGAGGATGTCTATCCTCGTTCTCATATATACCCTAAGCTTCGTGAGCCTAATTGTTACCTAACCAGTGTGACTACCACCTCACAAGTGCAGATTGACCGTAGCAATGCAGCGTGGGTGTTCATGTTATGCCCAATGACCACCACAACTGAAGTCGCGGTTCCTCTCTCCATGTAACAGTGCGGCTAGACTACGTGGCTTCGAGGAGGATCTTCATCTAGAAGGCCAACAATTCAATACCGTTTTAGGCATTCTCTACATTGGTTACTCACTCATGCAGGTTCCATCGTACGCAACCAGTATTTTTTTTTGCCTATTGATGCTAACGGAGGTAAAGGAACATGTTCTTGGACAAGATAGGGAGACCCTCCATATATCTCCCAACAAGTATGGTGATATGGGGTCTCATAACAGTCTTAATGGGTCGGTCCATTTGAGCAGATATTAGCGTGGCAATAATTGACGTTGACAACAACTTGCAGGAACAACGAGGGGGTGCGTTCCTAGCTTTCGCGTGGCACATAGTGTGATGACAGTCCTGAAGCTTCATTGGAGCTGTATGCAACCGTTTCTTCTTGGGATTCGCCGAAGCTGCATTCTTCCCTGGTGCCTTATTGCTATTGTCTAAATGGTCAGTGAAGAGAAGGGATGCATCTTTTATTCATGCTCACGTTGCCCAGGTACAAGCGAAGAGAGCTTGGCCAACGGACAGCGATACTGACTTGCGGTCAGTTCTTTTCCGATGTGTTATTCGATGCACCCAACGTTGCAGTATAGGTACTATGATCAGTAATGCTTTTGGGTCACTCATAGCATCAGCTGTTCTGGATGGCATGGATGGATTTATGGCCCAAGCAGCTTGGAGGTAGACGTTTTTCTCTCACGTCGACCAGGTGCTCATCGTAATCGCTAGATGGCTCTTCTACATCGAAGGCTTTATAACAGTTTTCGTTGCAATCTGTGCCATATTTATTCTTCCCGACTTCCCTGCTACATCTTCTAGCTGGCTCACAGCCGAGGAACAGGCCCTCGCAAAATTGCGAATGGAAGAGGATGTCACAGGAGGCGATGAAGAACAAATGAAGGATTTCAGTAGTGGCAAATCGGGTTTGCAGCTAGCCCTGTCAGATTGGAAGGTCTGGTGGCTTGCGGTTGCATTGACGAGCTTGAAGATCCTATTATCATTCGCTGCATTTTTCCCGACAATTAGCGCAACACTTGGATACACCTCGACTCAATCTTTGCTACTCTGCGCCCCGCCTTGGGTGTTCGCTACTTTTGCCGCATTTTTTATATCAAGGTAAATTTTTGTCCGGTCCGGTTCCTGTATGAGTACTGACTAGTATGATATGAAAGACATTCTGATCAAGCAGGTGAACGCTTTGGCCACATTGCTACATCTGTACTTGTCGGAATCTTGGGGTTCCTGATGGCCATGGCCACAATGAACACGGCAGTCAGATACCTCTCCTTGTAAAAGGTCTTATCCCCAATCCTATTCGTTGACTGAGAACATTCAACATTGTCTAGGTTCCTGATGGCACAGTCTTTTGCAGGATTTAACATATTCCTTGCGTGGGCTAGCAACTCCATCCCCCGTCCCCAATCGAAGCGGGCCGTAGCTCTTGGGTTCATTAATGCATTCTCAACATTAGGAAATATCGCAGGCTCGTGAGTGTTCGTAATCTGTCAACCATTCAAAATATTTCATGCGCACTTCCGAATAAGATATATGTGGCAAAAGTCGTGGGGTCCTTCGTATTGGATCTCTTTTGCTATTTGTACAGGAACTGGGGCGCTTTGCATCATGATGTCGTGGGTATTCAGGCGACATTTGATGAAGTTGAACCAGGAGAACGAAGCAAAGATAGAAGCAGGGCGATGCAGCAGTGGTTTCACATATCTGCTATGATTATCATGGGATCCCTTCAATATGATACCTATGTAATATTCTCGCTAGTCAGTTACCCCTTTGTTGAAAGGATTTCAATTATGTCCGGCATTTCTTCAGATCTCGGTACCTCAATTAGTTACTATGACAGGCATTGGCACCAGCAAAACATCAACATGTATCAGCCAACCAGGGGTTTATGTTACTCAATACGCTGCTGAGTAAACGAAAGCTTGAACATTAGATACTACACCAAACAGCCCGTTCGTGGAATAGAGAGTTCATTTCTACTGCATACTAGATAGTGTACACTACTGCAATGACAATCTCAATTCCCATGAATCCAGGATCTTATCATCAACGGGTAATCAATCAAATGTATGCTAATGCCATTGAGGACGTCGCCACCATTCCCGCGATCCACCACCCCCTACTAGCGTACAGGCTAGAAGCACCGCTAGTCACTTCTAGCCCATACGTGGAGCCGTTCCAGCAGTATCGGTCAAAGCAACTAGAGCAAACACCACTTCTCTCCGCCCCTGTTCTGTTCCGCGCGCGGTCCACAACTCCGCATGCAAGGCACGCGGGCCACTCGGGGTCCATTGCAGCACTCACGTTTGCTGGGTTGCCTTGCGTAGCGATAGTGAAAGTCTGGTCGAGGAACGCTTGTAGTTGTTCAGTGGTCACATTGTTTGGCGCAACATTCGTCAGTGGCGTTTCGCCACCCCTCGGTGGACCACCGTTGGCTAGATAGATGATCAATGGTGCCTCAGTGCTGGAATCACATCCGAAGAATGTTGGCCTCGTAGAGAGATTCTGGGCAATGAATTCGGAGGTGTTGGTTGGGACGGGAGGGAATGAGAAATCATCGGGGAAGAGTGTGTTAATGCGCGTTTGCGTGTTCTGCCTTCTCGCTCAGCATACTCAAAGTAAAAATAAAGTTGTATACTTACAACCAGGGAGCCACCAGCTGACCAATATTCATTTGGCCAGTCTTGGTTCTAGTTGCACGTCAGGGTGCGGTTTGAAAGGATGGTGAATTCACTTACAGCATCAATCGCAAAAATGATGTCTAGTCCTCTCGCTTTAACCAGTAAAGGCTGAATTGGCACTGCCTCTCCGTCACTTCCACCGTCGGACATCATGATTATGGTTTCTCCCGCATCGATGAACGTACCCTCTGTAGAGGGACCATGGAAAGAATTGGGGAAGAGCGTGCCATCGAGGACGATGTTGGTTTGCGGAAGGGTATCATTCAGAACCTCAATCATCTGGTACATCGCGGTGCTGACGAGCGTCGATTCCTGTCCGGAAGTTAGCTACAGCCTATGCGACCATCGAAAGGGAGTCTCCACCGATGTGTTGTAATACGTATCCCAATCACCAGAAGCTCCGACGATAAGGCCGGTCTGATCATAATTGGTCACGCATATTGACTCGTTCATCGTTCCAAGGTATTCCATTGGCGTGAACGCGGCAAGGGTAGGGTCATACGACCCCATTTCGTCTGAAACGGCATGGTAAGCAACAGGACTCAATGCTACACACAATACTCACAGACGTTGAGCTCCATGATGGGGTTAGAGATAGGAACAATGAAGGAAGAGTCAGGAATGACATTGGTCATATTTCCATTGGGAGACAACAATGTTGCAACGAGAATGGGAAATGGTTGCTCATATGACGTGAAAGTTGAACTGTAAAGATGGATGATCAGTCGTTTCTCCAGGTCACCACCTGCACTTACACATTTGAGACACCTGACCAGGTGTATCCTGCTCCATGCACCAACGACGCATCGTAGAAATTATCAAGGTCAGTCCCATTAATGAAATGGCGCCCGTTGTCGCGTGCAACCAAGTCCACGTAGGAAACAGCAAATCCTGCCTCGTACTTTCCGCGCACTTCTTCAATGAGTAGCTGGATGTACTCATTATTCCCAGTGGCGTTGTTTGGATATGGAAATTCCTGGTTGATCTGCGCCAACCATCCACCCCACGCGTTCGTGGGGTCCGTCGCATTCGTGCCGAAGGCCAGGATCTCCATGGTGGGAAAGTTGGCCTGAGCCAATGATCCTACCAGGCTTGATCCACCAGAAAGGCCTGTGATATACTGGGCTGCCTGGAGTAAACCTCCCGTACCCAAAGCCATAGATGTTTCATTACGACCATCTAGGGCATTCAGGACACCGGCGCCGAACATACTTGCCCTCCACCCTCCGCCACTGCACGCGATTCCCAAATTGGGATACACCGCGTTACTGCTGTTGCTTAGGATGTCGGAAACATAGGAAGGGAATGATGTGTTGGTAGGGAGGTTGGAGAGATAGGTCTTCCAGGCATTAGGTAAGACATTTGATTTGCGGGCGCTGATGTATGCGGCTTCTTGGGGACCCAGGGTCTGATTGCCAGCAGCACTGGAGCCGGTTTTCCGAACAAGCGTGAACCCATTTGGGCATGCGCCATAGATAGGGGTATATGCAAGGCTCGCTGCGCTCTGCGCCACCACGAGCAGAGGGAGTGATGATACAACAAAGAGAGTAATAAGCATCGTTGAATGATCCTGTCGATACACCGACCAACATTATAAGCGTCTTGTCACGAGGTTTGCTGGCATCTTACAGTATGGGGAAATCAACGAAGAAGCATAGGCTTAAGCGACATGTGGTGCAGGCCTGGGGATTCGATTACTTTTTCATCCCGACATTTCAGCGGGATTTAGAGTATGATATCACCACTTGAAGGATACGACGACAAGATGACCACGTGCTCGCGAGCATTGCACGCCCTGTTGCAGATCGCTGTAATGACGAGTAACGAGTTGGAGTTGGAGATGACAGTGTTCAGTCTGAGGACAGTAACAAGGAACATGTTCATAAGTTCATGAGCAAAAAAAGAAGTCTAATCACATTGATGAACCTCACAGAATTAGAAAAGTCACGAGGTCACAAATGTTTGACAACTCAACTTCTCCCCTAAAATATCGCGATAAACCAGTGCGGTAGTGTGCTGCAGGGTGAATAATAAACCCTCATGGTGCTAATGCAGGAACATCGGGGGAACACTTACTCCTTGGGGTTAAAGGCGGCAGCCACTGCGTGGGTTGGGAAGTGGTCAATTCAACATTCACTTTCACGCCGATAATAGCGCAGCAACGAACGGATCAACTCTAATCAAGTGGGTGCATTGGAATGAGGTGCATATTCACCACTGTGGCCATCGGCGTCTGTCCAATAAGTTCGTTGATCGTACATGTCGTACTTTACCCACAATCCAAGTCGAAAGGTAATGTCTCTGTTCGTGGAATATACCTGAGAATCATCAGTCAAGTTAGCTCGTCCAGAACTTCGAAGCGTAGATTCAGCTCGGCATGCGCCGCATCGTTCAAACTTCAAACCTCAAATTTCAAAAGTCGTCAGCAAAAAATCACACAAATTGAACACAACACAAGCTAATAAACACCAACAAATTCCACCAGGAAATAGCCACTGAGACACACCCTAATCCCTGATCCTTATCCATCTGCTCTTCAGAACCATCCTCCTGCCTTACTTGCTCGGCAATGGCAGCTAGGAACCATCGCGGCACTCTCATGAACTGCTCTCGGCTATCTTGATACTACGGCGAGGTACAGTCCGCGCATCGACTCGGAGGCGTCGCGTCTCAGGCACCTTTATTCCCATGCATCAGCATTGAGTGCTAGCGCTCAGCGTCGAACATTGGAGCGCCGAGCTCTGCTGCTGGTTCAGTACTAATCCCTTAGTAGTACATACCTAAATTGTACAGCATCTTTCTTCTCTACAGCTGCCGAAATATCCGAAGTTCAGCCGTTCAAGTTGGGTGGGAAGTATGGGACTCCGTAGATTCATATTCAGGGAATGCAAACTGACGCGACTCCATAATGCGAAGGCTTCTGGAGACATATTTTGAGAATGACATCGCCTCGGGGCGGTAGGATCATTTCGTTTATGATATTTTCGTTGCCAAACAGCCACCCTTCAGAAGAGGTCGTTCTCATTTTCTGCGTCCCACTACAGCAAGGTACGCAAAATTACAGTAACCGTCATAGGATAGCCCAAATTTTACTCAATGCGGGAGCACCGTTGTAATAGAGTCGGTGCTGTTGTGTACATTGTCCACTTGACTGGGGGTTTCACTGACACAATACCCTCTCTACAGATTATTCGGTTGACGTAGGAGATGCATTGTGACAGTTGTTCCACACTAATGTCAACACTACTCGTAACAAAAGAAGTTATACTCTGTCGAACAATACATACTTGTCCAGATGGATACGAAGGAAATTGGAGTAGAAGGGAAATACGAAAGAACTGGATGCAAATATGAAAATAGTTGCCTATGTGCTACGTCCCCATTATCAGCCCAATTGTTGACTGGGTATGCAGCAGACCAAAAGCACCAAACGAGTCCACCAAGTGGGATTCTCGATGATGATGGCGGGACGCGACTGCGTGCCTGCTGCACCCGCCGTGTTAGTACGGCTAACCAGAGGAGGTCTAGTGGACGCCGATGCGACAGCAGGAGAGGTTTGCGATGCTGACGCCTGAGCTCCGCGTTTCTGCTTCTGCATTTCTTTCCCCTTGTCGTCAGCTCGCTCCGGGCGCCAACCATACAATATCTGTACAGAAATCATCAGCCACGATGGTCAGAAAGTCACCATAGGAAGACACCTCTCTGTCTTGTGCTACAGGAAATTGAACAACACGAGAGCGGTGATGAGAAGAGACACTTCGTCTTGGAAGTGGTTGGAGTGCAGTTGCTTCACCGGATTGAAAAATATGGTAATATGCCAAGGAACGACTCGGAGAATGTGTGCCTGGCGTCGTAGAGGACTAAGAGTACCAAGGTCTGAACAACAACTGACCAATTAAATACTGACGACGTACCTGAATGTCGTCTTGCGCATCAAGAAAAGCTTGCGGTAGTCGGTGAGTGTCCTTCCCAAGCTGGACTGGATGTCGCGTAGCGTTGGTCTACAACGACGATGTTATGATGACTGGAAAGCTTGGCAGATGCACGTACGTCCACCAATGGCCCTCCAGCTGCCACCTACAAGTCAGACATTAGCATGATCTGTACCGATCTGGCTGAAGAACAATAGGTCCATACCTTCTGCTTGTGTCCATCATGATTTGGCGGCAAGTAAAACAGAAATAGTTAATTAGGTAGAGTAGGTGCTGCGTTTATACTCACATCAGGAATGGACAGGAAGTCTTCAAGGCCAGCGTCTTTCAGAATGGTGTGAACGTCCCATACGTACACGTTGTTGTCTGCGCAGCCCGTGAATAGCAGCTTTCCATCAGCAGAAATGGCAACGGCAAGGACATGATCTTCATGCTGCATGGGTAGTCCAAGTGGAAGGTTTGTGTGGAGATCCCACAGACGCGCTGTCCTATCATATGATGCGCTTGCAAGAAGGCGGTCGTTCTGAAACAACGAAATGGCATGGACAATGTCTTGGTGACCCTGCAGAATGGCGGTCTGACGCCATGTAGCGGTGTCAAATATCCTAATCTGGCCCTTTCGTGACCCGGAGATAAGCCTCTTTTGATCCGAAGTCCATGCTAAACTGAACACCGCGCCTTTGGCGTCTTTGTGCTTGACCGTGACTGTGGAGAGCAGCTCGCACGTCTCCGAATCCCAGATTTTGATGGCATGGTCGTTTAACCTGCCTGTCGCAATCATTGTCATGTTGGGTGAGCACATCACTGCTGTCACTGTCACGTAGTCGTGCTCAGCCCTCATGTTAATTGAACCCATCGCTTTGCCGCCACGGCCGTTCGCAACGTCCCATACTTTCACCATTCCATCCCAGGATCCGCTCACCAGGCGCTGCCCGTCTGTACTCCAACACACCCTCCATACAAGGTCACTGTGACCGGTCCATCTGGAAATGACCTTTCCCGTCTCGATGTCCCACAATCTCACTTTCCTATCACTGCTTCCACTCGCAAGTACCTTGCCGTTTGGAGACAACGCAATCGCGTTTACTCCTGTTCCATTTCCCCCATCTCGCCAGCCGTTGCCTATCTGTCTGCCGCTCTTTAGATCCCATATTCGGAGTGAACCGTCACTCGAACATGTGATGATACGTCGTCCGCCCGGTAGGCGCACAATGCCTTTGACCATATCTGTATGGCCTCGCATGATCCAGCGGGGCTTTTTTGCTGGCATATTTATCTCAGCGGTGGGTGAAGATGCTGGTCGATAAATCGTGGATTAGGGGTACGAGAGCGACTCGGTGGAGCAGATCGCTGTAATGATGAATAACGAGATGGAGATGAGATGGAGATGACAGTGTCCACTCTGAAGCCAGCAATAAGGAACATGTTTAATATGTTCATGAGCAAAAAGAGTCTGATCACGTTGACAGACCTCACAGAATTAGAACTCAACTTCTCTCCTGAGATATCGCAACAAACCGGTGTGGTAGGGCGCTGCAGGATGATAATAAACCCCCTCATGGTGCTAATGCAGGAACATCAAGGAAACATTTACTCTTTGGAATTGGAGGCGGCCACTGTGGATTCGGGAGTGGTCAATTCGACTTTCTTGCCGATAACAACACCGCAACAAACGGATCAAGTGGGTACGTTGGAATGAGGTGCACATTCACCATGGCCAGCTGCGTCTGTCCAATAAGTTCGTTGGTCCTTCATACATGTCGTGCCCCACCCCCAACCCAAATCGAAAGGCAATCATTGCCTCTGTTCGTGAACGGAATATACCTGAGAATCACCAATCAAGTTAGCCCGTCCAGACTCCAGAACTTCGAAGCGTAATTTTAACTCGACATGCGCCACCTTCAAATCATCAGAAAAAAATCACACAAATTGGACACAACACAGGCAAATTAACACCAACAAATTTCACCATACTTCGAAAAACAAGTCGTAACAAGGGAATAGTTGGACTGAGACACACCCTAATCCCTAATCCTCATCCATCTGCTCTTCAGAACCGCCCTCCTGCCTTGCTTGCTCGGCAATGGCGGCTAGGAACGCGCCAACACCCATCCCGGCACTCTCAGGAAGGCCAAGGCTCCTGACAAAACCGCCAAGTGCGCCCGTCCTAAGTGCCCTGTCAAGTTGTGCGACAGATGAGCGGAAAGGTGGAGAGTTGATTGTACGCTGCAACATTTCTGTCAGCCCTGCCGTCTGATGGGGCGTGGGATCTGACGATGGAAGAAATTCCGGGGGAAGATGAGGGAAGAGTGATGGGAGGAGGTCTGGGCGTGACTGGAAGAGCGGTTGTAAGTTTTGGGGAGTGAGGACATCGCTCAGAGAAAATTGATCTGTGGAAATTATTAGTGATCACATATGCTGAGGCTGATAAATGCAGGGACCTTCTTCACCCGTGCCGCCGGTCATCGAACCAACAAGCGCACGAAGTTGTGCAAGTTGTTCTGGGGTAGTACCCGCCGGTACGGAAGTACTAGCTGCTGGAGCACTCTGTTGTCTAGAAATCAAATGGTACAAATCAACTGTCTATTTTTAATACCATCTACGGGTGAAAGCACCTACGCCGTTGACGTTTGAGGGGTGGATGCACCAGTAGCAGACGTAGAGGCTTCCGGCTCAGAATCATGGATTCGCATGTCCCAGACAGGGATAATTTCTGGGTCAGCGAGTACCCTGTTCAAATGTCTCACGAATTCCTCATCGCGGCGTGTTGATGAGTCCTACACGACCATCAGATCTAACTATATATTAGAGCAGTTGATGGTACAAACACACCTGCATCCAAAACTGATGTAAAGGCACTGATATTAACAAAAGGCTAAAGCGTGCAGTAACTGTGACACGTACGAAATGCTTCTGGTCAGAGCTCTCGAACTTTAGGACATAAGTCCTGCCCCAACTACTTTGCGAAACCTTCTCGAATTTCGCATCACCAGGAAACAAAATGAGATCCTCGCCAACATCGCCTGTCGTTCGGTCCTTCCACATGAAGTGTACTAGTAAACTTTCATCTTTAGACAAGACAATCGCGCCCTTGGCGGGAGAGGCGTCGACGAGATTGGTTCCGGGGCGTCGAAAGGCACGGCCAGCCTTGAAGGCCAGCATGGTTCTGGAATCAGTGAGAACGACTGACATGGTGAACGCTATCAAACGGGTGATGCTGTAACACTGGGTTCTATGTACCAGCTGCAGTGACCACTAAGAAAGTGGTCGCGACGCGTATGCGTTTCGGAGTTTCAAGTGCAGAATTTATCAGTTGGTTGCCGGCTGCTCCGCTCGCCTCTAATTTAATCTTGCAGCACACTTCCCGACTCACCTTTGGGCGAACTCTAGGAATTAACGATGACTTGTTGATAACCATGATGAGGCTAACTAATACAGGTAATGCTCTGGGACTATTCAGTAGCATAACACCAATTTTCCTTAAAGAATAGAGCCTGGAACACAGTGCCGACGTATATCTCATTGATTGTGATTTATCTGGTATCGTGAACACCAGAGTATGTGATAATCAATGAGATAAATACACTAGTACTCTCGTCTCTTCGTGAGCACTTTTGACATATGGCTTCAAGTTGTGTAGGCTTTCTTAACTGATTCTCTGTCATATAATCATCAGGTGTATGTGCAACTTGAAGCAACGATACATAGGGTGCCTGGTGGTCGCCGACTGTTTTACACAAGTCGTGCAGGAAGTTCCTAATTGTGAACAGTCGTAACTCGTGAGCGACGAAGATGATGGACGTCAACTCTGACAGCCCTCACAAGAAGTACAAGAAGGATCGAGATTGTAAACAAGTTCGTTGATACTGGTGAATGTACACGAAGGGCCTGTTCATTCGCATCCAGTCTTGGGCTAATCATTGTACGAGGAATAATAGTAACAGGATCACTTGCATTGTGATAATGATCCGTTCGATCATCACCATCTCATCCCTCGCAAGAGCAACCCTACATCGATCATAGTACTAACTCCAGGATTCAGCAAGTGGAAACCACCCCCAAAGAGGAGCATTTGTTCATCCAACATCGAGGAGCAAATGAGAAGCACCCACCTCCTATTAGATTTCAGCTATCATTGTGTCAAGCTTCGTCGCCACTTTGCATCATTCTGCCTATATCATGCCGGGAGTCACATCTCAAAGCTTCGAGCTTTGAGCTATACTTCGTGCCGTGGAGCTTTCGTGCTTTCGCACAAAAACCTCAACCTTTGAAATTCACCTTCCTTCGTCGTGACCCTGCCACTCGCCCTGGGTCGCTGACTGAGGTCCGAAAGCATACAGCAGCGTCAACGAAACTATTGCAGTGCACTTGGCTTCGTTAGGTATGGCCCCTTAACCCCAGTGGCCATATCTCTGAAATTCGGTGATACAAATTGTGCAAGGTATCCATTGAATCAGGCATTGATTGGGCGGCCTCGTTAACTTCTTTCATTGTCTGCTTAAACTGAATTCCTCTGACTTCGCTCCACAGCGTATTTCGACCATAATAGTGCTTGGGTGGAGTGGTATATCTAGCACGAACAATGCCATTGCTGTACATCCACTGAGCTCGCACTCACTAATTCAGACACGTCCCTTCATTCGATCATGAACCCAGTTCGTGGCCCAAAGCTAAGGAATTTATCAACTCTTTCGCAGTTGCTTCTTCTGTTGTAGTGGCCTTTTCCTATACTTATCTCAATGTGCGCACTGCGTAGCCTGCGTTCAACCTCGGTACGTACCTCCTCATTAATGCACTATCAGTTTTGTCTTTATGGTGAATGATCAGAGTACAAGCAATATTGACACTACTGATGTGCATTTATAATTTCCCTGCTCGTACGTACACACCCTTCGGAAACTAACATACAACTGGCTTCTGAGCGACAAATATTTTGTAGGTGACCTTCGACTGAGCATTGTTCTCCCACTCCCTCTCCAAATCTTCCATAATTTCCTTGAATTCTGCCTCAGTCCGAACTCCCATCGACACTATCGGTGTTTGTATTCCTTCAAAAACGCCCATTAGATTCTTGCGAGCCTTAACGTTCATCTCGTCTTCATCGCCCGGACCTCCAATGATAATTTCGTGCCGCTGCATCTTGAATTGATCAAATCCCGTATCTTTTAGCATATCCGGGATATGCTCAACACAGTCGGGTAGTAGACCTGCTTTGACAAATAGATCCTGAAACATTGCCGTGTGCTTTTGTGCTGCCACTCCAGATTCCCAATGACTGGTCTCAACGAGCTGTACCCAACCTCCTGGAGCAATCACGCGGTAAATCTCCTTCAAAGCCGCGTCCCAATTCTCCTTCGAAAACCCTCCCATAAGAAGTCGCTGGTTCACTAGCTGGAATTTTCCGCTCCAAATACTCGGCAGCTGCAAGATGTTCCCGGCCTCCAAATGGATCTGCCGCTCTTGTTCATCGTCAAGCGTCGGAAAGATGTTTGTCTTCAGATCGATTCCATAGAAGGTAACATCTTTGTGGGCGTTATAGCAGTCAAGGAGCCAGGTCGCTGACATATAAATGATTGGCAACAGTTAGGTCAAGAAACGGGATTATAAACGGTTACAAACCCGAGGCAGTTCCGCAGTCGAGTACCTCGTCCCCTGCGTGCAGTTCAATGGGAGCAAAAATAATACCACCAAATGCCGTTCGAAAAACCTCGTTTTGTAATTCAAGTCTTTCTTGATCACATGCGTTAATTTCATTGAAGTCAGGAGCTAATGTTCTGACCTCTGGCGTTCTTGTTCGTCGGTTGGAAGGATATAGAGGGATTTTGGAACGGAATGCATCTGGTCACCAACTGATAATAATTCCAAGGAGTCTGGTGAGTTCGTTCATTTGAAGTCAATCACGATAATGAAGCTCACAGAAACCTTTCAACTATGCTGCACTTACCTATGTGCTGGAATGAATGTGCGTTGCAATGGTTCAATTTGCCACTGTTCAAGTTGCGCGATAGGCTTTACAGGGCAACACCCAGACTCCAGACGGATGAGCGCTAAGAGCACTCAAGTGATCACTTAGCAACATATGCTAACGACACAGCATCTGATCAGTGGCGAAAGAGCCCACAAGGTGACCAAAAACAAGCCCTGAGCTATACCAAACGCGTTCTGTCAATCAACAGTCTTTGGGCGCTCTTAGATTGCCACTGGGTCGACGGCATTTTAACATGATGCCGACGACTCGGGCGCTACACCAAGGATCAGATAAGTACTCCGCCCCAGCGTGGTCGTTACTTAGTGGGGGATGATAAACCACCCGTAAAAATTTAGTCTTCGTAGGCAGACCTTACCATACGGTCTATTCGTGACGGACCGCAATTGTGAGTCACATTTTTGGCTTGGAAATCACGAATAGATCGCTACTAGGGCATAGTATGCCAGTGTAGAGGAAGGGAGAAGAATCCTTCCAATAAAGGTAAGATTCAAGTTTAATAGGATAGCCTACAGCTAACTTGCATCAGATACTGTCCTCATGCATACTTGACTTGGTGCTAAAACTCATATGATCACGATGCATAATGGGCTACCATTGCAAACTCACATTCACCTAGCCGAGTAGTAGTAGGCAGTAATATCATGCGTGACCTATCTTTTACGAACCACATGGATGTAACCGGCGCTTCGCGCTCGCTGTGTGCAGGGAGCACGTCATTCTTGTTCCTTTTTGTGGTATTTGCCGGTGCGTTTTTTGTACCACGGGGGACGCATCTGATATAAACCAGGCACCTTTCTCTTTCGTTCTCCAGCGCCACCATTGACCTAGTTTGGACTCCACAACACGCCGGGCCACCGCTACCACCGGCAGTTAATCAAGTCACACTACCGCTTCTTGAGCGACAGGAACGTGGGGACGGATAACCTAACATCCTACCGCTGCAATCGGCAGCTTCTTGAGGGACAGGAACGCGAGGCCATGAAGGGATCGAACGTTCTGAAGAGCGATTCAGCGAAGTGCAGGGCAGCTACTCACAACTTCTGGATCTTGATCCTTGATCACTTTGGAATAAGAACTCGCCTTTCAAAAGCCCAGGAAAGTATTATGTTATCCCTCGGAAACAAAGTTATCGCTGGGAGGAAGAGCAAGAACACAGTGATCTACTAGTTTCGGATCGTGTTAGGACAACGATGGAACCATGGGCACGGAGAGAATGGCCATACCGAGATACATCATTCATTCGCGGTCCATCACGGTCAAACCTGGGCCTAAGCAGGCAGTAACATCTTCTGATCCTGATGAATGATGAAATGAATTCGAGGATGGATACGGATCAAGGAGAAAAGGAGCCGTGTCTGTGGCGGCACATGATGATCTCATCTCGTGTTGGCTAAACCAATGACCAATGGCATCAGTAAGTAACATATGAACTGAAGAGGATTTCAGCAAAAGTCCGCTTCCCAGCGTCTCGTAACAAGAATCTTCGAACCCGACACTAGTTTGGATGATGGAATGAATTCAGGCTATATATGATTCGAAGTGAGAGAAAAAAAGAATAATATCTGGGTAGGAGCAGATGACCTGTTACGAGACAATATATGTATACCAAAGAGCATGAAACACGACGTAAAGACCGACTCCAAGGCGCACGTCGCAAAAGCGCCGCACGCGGGTGAGTATATAGGATATAAAAGATGAAAGACGCGATCCACAATTTTTCATCATGCCCAAACCTGTAGTAATTCATCAAACAATCATCATCATAGAAGAAATGACGAAACGTACCCTGAGGGTGCTGTCCCAACTACCAGTGCAAAGAGCCATTCCATCAATACTTACACCCAAACAACTGACTCTGTTTTCATGCCCCGTCAATACACCCACACGCTCGCCTCTTAGAGTGTCCCAGACATTGCATGTCCAATCATCATAACCACCAAAGAGAATGCGGCCGGATATGGAAAACGCGACTGAAGTGATTCCACAAAGAATGTTGTCGTGTGTGAAGCTATTCAGCTCACGGTCCGCACGTATATCGAAGAGTCGGCATGATGCATCATCCGATCCTGTGGCGAACGCATCACCATTGGGGAAGAATCTAAAAGAACAATTGAGCTCCATACTTGGCCACGTTGGCATTTAAAAAAAACCGGGTCTTACTGAACAGCGTTAATATCCGACTCGTGACCTGTGAAAGTCTGCGTTGCACGGCCACTACGGATATCCCAGAGCTTGGCGGTTGCATCGCAGGCACCGGAGACGAATACGTTCTGATTAGGACCGAGCGACAAGCTAGGTTGCAAACAGTGAGTAATACGGCATCGGTATAGCAATGCAATACAATGTGTACCTCATGACATCGCCAGTGTGATCACTGAACTCGACGACTCTCACACCAGCTTCAATATCCCAAAGCATACAAGTCATGTCACCGGAGCTAGTGACGATCTGTCTGTCGCTGATGAAGCGACAACAACTGAGATAACCAGAGTGAGCGCTCAACTCGCGCCCACCTCTGACGCCATTGGCTTCTCTGCTGTTGAGGTTATAGATAGAGCAAATGTTATCAAGGCCACCACATGCTACAAAGTTTCCAGATGGGGAATAGGCGCAGGTCATGACCCAGCTTGAGCGAAGAGGGATGGCATGAACTTTGTTGGTGGTGTAGGCGTCCCATACGATAAGCTTTCCGTCTTGTGAGGCAGAAACAAGATGTCGACGATCAGCGGCCCAATGCATGGCATAAATCTTTGCCAGGTGACCCTTGAGTGAACGGCGGGGACGCATGACGATCCGAGGGAGAGTGTCAACCTCAGCAGCCATTGCACGTACTGCAGAAGGGAAGTCACGCGGACTGGTCAAAAAAAGGGTTTTTGGAAGAACGACAGATGAACATACAACTCGTATCTGCTGAGGCCTCCCTGCTTGCCCTAATTTTATCCTTCAAGACCTCGGCCTCGCGCCGTGCAGCGGCGATGCGCTCTTGAATATCGCCTCCTGGTTGTGACATTGTTTGAGGATGAGGAGAGAACCGTGGGAGGCCAAGGTTCCCATTGATATGTAAGTTTGTACCTATTTGCCCCCTTGTCTCTCGGCGCATCGGACAGACATTGAATTTCTGCAACCAACTTAGCACAATCTAATTTCTCCTCACCGCCATCGGCGTCGTCGCTGTGCACTATGTTGTCTTCTACTCGCTCATCAGCTCGCCGTCTACCATCTCTAGCTCGTTCATTAACTACCGATTCAACCACTACCAGCACTACTCACCAGACACTTCCTCCCCCGCCTCCCCTTTCAAAGCAGGAGACAAGCAAGCCTCGTCAGTCAAGGCTATATCCCCGTCCCCGTCCTGCCATTCCCCATCACCGCCAGGCCCTTCCCACTCTTCCTCCAACATTCGGCCGGAACCAGGTCCTACCCGTTCCAGACTCCACTCGTGCGCTTCTAGAGGACATCGTAGGATCGTTTAATGCCCCCATTCGATACGCCTTTGCCTATGGATCGGGCGTCTTCGACCAAGCTGGTTATGAGAAGCAGAAGAGCAAAGACGATAGGCCGATGTTAGACTTCATATTCGCAGTCACTCATTCGGATCACTGGCACTCGATCAACATGCAACAGCACCCCGGTCATTATCCCCTGCATGCACGCGCACTCGGATCGTCGTTCGTCTCCAAGGTCCAAGAGATGGGCCCTGGACTGTGGTTCAATACCTTCGTGCCGATGAAAGGGGTCGTACGTCGCTTCTCGTTCGTGCCATTCCGCTATTCGCTTACCCCCTGCATTATAGAATATCAAATATGGAGTGACTACCGTCGACACGCTATGCGCTGACTTGCTCAACTGGCGCACGCTCTATCTCGCCGGGAGGATGCACAAACCCCTGCGGATCATCAAGGACGACGCTCGCGTACGACTGACTCAGCAGGTCAACCTCACCTCCGCGCTTCGTACTGCGCTTCTCATGCTCCCCGAATCTTTCACGCAACGCGAACTCTTTGCAGCCATCGCAGGAATTAGCTATTCCGGTGACCCTCGGATGGTGCTCCCAGCTGAGAATCGTGGAAAGGTGGAGAACATGGTTTCTCGTCAGGAGGGACAGTTCCGTGAGCTGTATTGGCGACTCGCCCAGGGCCTTCCTGGAGTTCAGTGGTCGGTAAGCTCCACGAAGGTGGAACAAGACACGAGTCCGCATGCCAGAGCAGCTCACCTTAAGAAACTGCCGGAAGAGCTCTTGAAGCATGTGCATGAACGTGCTGAGGGGCGTGGTCCGCCTAGAGAGGCGGATGAGAGCGCCTATTGGCTCCGGGTCGCAGGCGACAAGGACCTCCCTGCGATTCTTAACTCAGGCATGTGCTCACGTTCGTACTATAATATTTCATACTGATGTTTCAACCAGAAATCAGCAAGATCGTGCGGTACCCTGCAACTGTCCAGTCACTAAAGGGCATAGTAAGCGCTGGCATGGCTAAGAGCACGCGGTATTCCGTCGCGAAGGTCAGCAAGTGGTGGAAAGGAACATCCTTCTCATAGTGCGATATATCGTCAGCAGAAGCTCCGGCAACTGATACCACCTTGTCATTTTCCCCCTCCCCACTCCTTACCAACGATATAGAACCCTCCTCATATCCGCTGCATTTGCATGACTTCTGTAGCTTTATAATACTTATAACCCAAGTATTACAGGACTGTAATGTACTTCGGCTACATAGTCGGGCTGAGATATATATTTTAATTTGTCAAACACGGGCCATCGAGGCGCTGATCAATGTTTCTCCGTACCCCGCGTGGCTGGAGAGAATCAAATGGTTTGTTTGCAGGCACCAAAAATGGAAATTTAGTTCGTACAAAATTTCTTTCAAATTTGAACGTTAACTTTTGATCTCGCCCAAGCTGGTATGCGACTGGTGTTGCATTCCGAACGAGAGAAAAAAAGATCAGAGACGGATCGCCAAACGTGTACAGTGGTCGCCATTCACAACTCAAGCGAACACTAGAACCGAGGGGTTAACGATTTGCCATATTGCTGCCTCCATTGTTGTCACTGCTCCAAGACCGGGCTTCATCAGCTTCATCACGCTGGGATTCAGCATCTAGCACTCCGAGTCCAACCATGAAAACGCGCGCCAAAGTCACAGCGCCTGTTCCTGCCCATGACCTTGCATCACCAGCGCCCCCTCCTGCGCCTCCTGTTCCCACATCCGCGCCGGCAACTAACTCTTCGCCAGTGCCTACAGGTCACCAAACTCGTTCCAGGGGCCCCGCTGCACCACCTGTACCACTAGAATCAATCCCTACCCCATCCCAGTCTCGTTCGTCGCTGACAATTCGCTTACCGAGAACATCGACTGCGAAAGTAGCTTTTCTTACCCCAGACAACGCTACTGCAGGGTCTGCTACCGCCCCTGTTACTTCTGCTGCACCCACCACTTCACCTGTACGCCCACCTCCAGAGCCTGTAGCAGCAGTATCAGCAGCAGCGGCTACACCTGCACAACCCGCGCAGACACCTGATCAACCTATCTATACTTTCCCACCACCACCCCCGCCCCCTCAAACTGCCCCTCATTCCAATCATGTCGGCACCTCGTCTCCCTTGTCATCTCCCCCACCTGTATCAGCCGATACTAATGCGGTCGCATCATCTTCTCTGAACGGTCAACTCGACTCAAGTCCGTCCCGCAAACCACGTGCCCGACCTCCTCGGCATCGTGCGAGGGCAATAGGTCCTAAAGAGAAGGGTGTTCGCAAACTTGCTGCTGCCTTGGGGATTACACACCCATCTCCAGTTACTCCCGCTCAACCTCAGCCTCCCACTCAACCTGCCATTCAAAACCCCTTCCAACTCTCTCCTTCACATCCCACAGCGTTACCTGCCCCAGCTTCTAACGAAGATGCCGAGTCTGACTATGCTGCAGATGCAATGGATGTGGATGCAGAAGGCATCTCAACGGCAGTGACTAGCACCGGCGAGGTAAGGTTTCACATGATCATTGTGGATCGTTTGACTCATTTGATGGCAGCCTCCCAAGACAATAACTAAACATCGCGATGCAAACAAGAAATATAGGCAGCGATTGAAGGAAAGGATACAGAATGGTGATATGTATGTCCTCTTCACATTCGTCTGACTTAACCATGTACTGATTTATGATAGCGATGAAATAGAAGCTGAGAGAAGGAGGGAGAAGAAGCGTATCAGTGCCCGCAATTCTCGGTGAGTCGAATACTTGATTGCATTGCTTCACCCATTCAACCTTTTTATCAGTGCTCGAAGGAAGGCGATGAGAGAAGCCCAAGAGCAAGAGGACAGCATCATGTCGAATGACCCAGTCCATCTCTCTGCTGTTGCCCATCCATCTGGCGAAACAACCCCAGCTCCCGGCGATTTTCTCATTTACTTCCCCGATAGGAGTCCACCGACGAGCTCAATGACTTTCCATGAAATCCTTGCAAAAGCTAATAGCGCGAGCAGCGATAGTGCAGGCGTGAACTTCCAACACTACGAGCCTGAGAGTGCCAGCGCACCCGTCCGTCTTCCATCTACTTCCATTCCATCTGCTCCCGCCCCGCCTACTCCCCTTCCATCGGCTACCCTTGAACCCGCCACTTTTCCATCAGCGCCCGTTCAGTCTACTTCCCTTCCGCCTACTTCCTTTCCATCAGCGTCCGTTCCGTCTGTTTCTCTTCCGCCCGCCTCCTTTCCATCAGTGCCTGTTCCATCTGTTTCTCTTCCACCCCCCTCCTTTTCATCAGTGCCCGCTCCGTCTGTCTCTCTTCCGCCCGCCTCTTTTCTATCAGCGCCCGTTCCGTCTGTTTCTCTTCCGCCCGCTTCTTTTCCATCGGCGCCCGTACCATCAGTGCCCGTTCCGTCTGCTCCCATTCCTTCTGTTTCACTTCCCTCCGGACACCTTCCACGCGATCCCCTTCCAGTCTTCAAATCCCGTAATTTTAGCGACGTCAGCGTAATGACTGACCCGCTCCCAGAGCCCCCAAAAGAAAGCGAACCACCCCTTGACCCACTCCCACCCACCCTCGCCCGTCATCCCCACCGCCAACTCACTCCCGAACGTCTCCTCGAATTCCAAGCAAACCCCCTCGACCTCATCGACAAAGCCTTCCTCCTCATCGTGCCCGACGCAGACAGCAGCCTCGGAAAACTTGTACTATGTAGAGTGATCGAACTACGGGTATCAGGTAGTGAGCATCGGTTCCTTGTGCAGTTCTGGGGTGAAAGGACGCCGAGTGAGATTGGCGTTGCGAGGATGTTGGAGGTGTTGGGAGGGGGGTATGAGATTGATCCTCCGGCTGCTGGTCCTCGGACTGAGAACTCGGGGTTGACGGGGAGGTTTTTTGGTGCTTTGCGTTCGCTTACTGGTTTTTAGCTGCCATTGCCCGTTACCTTTTTCTGTGCGGTTCTTTGTCCCGTTTCTTCTTCTTTGTTATCTATCTATCTAAATACGACGGGCTTTGAGACTATGCGCGTTGTATCTCTATCGATCTAGTTGACAGTTGTGCACTGTCTTACTTTCGTCGATGTGGATGTTCTTAGCCGGTTTTCGTATTGGCGTTCTCTGTTCATTTCTTTTGCATCAATATACTTGCTATGTTGTATCGTGGGTCGAGAGTAATGTCAAGGCGGTTCTTCCTGATCATTAGATGCATCAAGACAGGAGTCTTACCCTACCACTGTCGCACCTTAAACTTGAAGCCGAATATGCACGTGTGACATGAGTCAAGTTGCTAACCTAGCTTGTAACCTTCCGAACGTTCAAAACGCTTTTTGAAGTTCACAATGAAGACCGACGTTGCAGTGGTGCTAAACCTCGCGTGCGTCCCTTTGGAAACTATCAACAATGACTGTGCTTACCTTCCAATTTGTCCAATGTAACACCAGGATGAAGACCTGTTACATCGATCGGCTATCGGACGAGCTGCTCTATATGATCTTCGAGGTGGCCTGTGAAGAAGAGCAAGCCATCTTCCAAGATTCACTTTCAACACATTGGAATGGTTGGATGTGGAGACATGCAAATCCCTATTTCGACGAGAGACCAGGACAGCCGCCATCCTTACTCATTTCAGCATTGGGTGTGTGCGAGCGTTGGAAATGTCTCTTATCACAGATGCCATCAATGTGGACTGTGTTTCAACTTTTCTATGATGGAAGCGCTGCGTGTCTTGAGCACGCACGTACTTTCCTGCAGCATAGTGGAACACTTCCTCTCAAAATCACACTTCTGTGGGACCATCTTGCCTGGATTGAACGACACAGGGACTCTCCGGCAGGGCCCGATCCAGAGTTATGCGATGCCACCTCTGCCGGCATTGACCTCGTCTTGCTCATCAAGGAGCTATATACCCATGTACATCGTTGGCACGAGTTCACGCTGAGGACGACCTCTGTTACCCATACCTACCAAGCACTCTTACTTCTGTCACGCCATTCCATCCATCCACCCTGTATACTCGAAAAACTTCACCTTGAAATCATGCACAACAGCCGTAATGCAACCCCAATTTATTCCAGCAAGGAGCTAGAACTTTTCCCTGGTTCGGCACCTCCCATTTGTGACCTTCTTCTTTGTGGCGTAGATTGGCATTGGCTGTCACTCCCCAAGTTTTCATTACATCTTGTCAACTTACAAATCGCCTTTAATACCTATATGGATAGTGGCGCTCCTCGCGCAACGGGAGACATTTGGCTCGACATTTTACGTGAACTTCCTAACCTGCAGAACCTGTCGCTGGAATTGAATACCAGACCCTTCGATTCCGACCCCATGCCCCCCATTGTGCTATCCCACCTACGCTCACTAGCCATCAGATCGCGATCATTGACAGAGTGGGTTTCCCTCCTAGGCTGTGTCGTCCACATGCCTAATCTCCGTGTGTTGATCTTGGACGGAGTCGCGGAGCAGGTCATCAATCTCGAAAGCATCATCGAAGGGCTAGCCAAGCTCGCTGATCCGACTGATGACACGGGAAAACTCCAGACTCGGAGCTTTCTAGAGCTAGATGAACTCCATCTCCTTAATTTTAATTTTACATTTCACATTCCCGTTCACGCAATGCTTGTCCGTCGCCTATACAAAGAAATCGCCACCATCAAGGTCTTGTCCCTGGGACCGGGCTCAGGGGACAGGAATATTGCACTAGTCACAGGACTGCTCCCCACGTCAGAGCCCTCTGAACTCGCAGATTTCCCTCTCCCTGAACTTCAGACCCTAATCATCTTCGATGTCCCGAAGGACATTATGCGGCGTGTTGTTCTAAGACGGATGTCACTCGCTGGTCCACTGGTGGAACTGTACTATAAAGAGCACAAGACGCTCTTTTACGATAGCGAGGACGAGAATACGAGTATCTCAGACGATTGGCAACATCAAGTTGAGAACTACCATCATATTCGTTCTGTGAAGACTTCCCCTTATCGCGATATAGTCAACGGGCAGTGGTCGCTATACCGTACACGTACAGTTCATTGATTGCACTTCGCTCATCGCATACATAGGTCTAGCATCGTTACAATATTGGCATTGTGGTGTAGGTTAATTGTCAACGTTCTATCAAATCTCTTGACTTGACCTCCATCGATGGTTTGATATTCTCAAGTATCGGAATATTTCGGTTCATTTATGCCGTCTTTTTGTTCTTTCACCTTTGGTCAATTATACTCCCTCCACCTCCACGGCCTCCTCAAACTACTGCCTCTCCTCCCAGCTATGCCGCCAATCCTGTAGCTGCACGGTGCACATCGGTTCTACCTGCCACACGTACGCCACCTCTCTTCTCCAAGCCATGTGACAATCCTACACTGCCCCGCAACTGCCATCTAATGCAGTAGCATCATCACATGCTCGAACTTCAAGATCGACTTTATCTGCACAGTATCGTGCACCGGCAATGGTTTCTGAAGACAGGAATGATGATCGCAGGTTGGAGGTCTTGAAGACCGCACCTCCATCTTCACCTTCTCCTGCTCAACCTCCCATTCAACACTCAGCCTGCGACTAGTACTCATCCTCCCATCGACCTCCTGCAGTATTCCCTGCGCCAGCTTTCAATGCAGACTTCAAGTTTGACTACACCGCGGATCCAATGGATGTGAATGCATCCCAACAGGGGCTGTACGCAGCAAATAGCCTAGTGAGGTAAGCGTCATCGTATTAGGGTCCCCAAGGCTACGAGGAGGAGAGTATCAATGCCCGCAATTCTTGGTGAGTCGAACACGCACAATTGTGCTTCACGCATTCAAGCAAGGAATCACAGATGACCGATTTATGTCAGGCAGCGATTGAAGGAAAGAATACAGAATGGTGATATGTATGTCCTCTTCGCATTCGCCTGACTTAAGTATGTACTGATTTATGATAGCGATGAAATAGAAGCTGAGAGAAGGAGAGAGAAGAAGCGTATCAGTGCCCGCAATTCTCGGTGAGTCGAATACTTGATTGCATTGTTTCACCCATTCAATCGTCCTATCAGTGCTCGAAGGAAGGCGATGAGAGAAGCCCAAGAGCAAGAGGACAGCATCATGTCGAATGATCCAGTCCGTCTCTCTGGCCCTGTCGCCCATCCATCTGGCGAGACAACCCCAGTTCCCGGCGATTTTCTCATTTACTTCCCCGATAGGAGTCCACCGACGGGCTCTTACTCCTCAACGACTTTCCACGAAATCCTTGCAAAAGCTAATAGCGCGAGCAGCGATAGTGCGGGCGTGAACTTCCAACACTACGAGCCTGAGAGTGCCAGTGCACCCGTCCGTCTTCCATCTACTTCCATTCCATCTGCTCCCGCCCCGCCTACTCCCCTTCCATCGGCTACCCTTGAACCTGCCACCTTTCCATCAGCGTCCGTTCAGTCTACTTCCCTTCCGCCTGCTTCCTTTCCATCAGCGTCCGTTCCGTCTGTTTCTCTTCCGCCCGCCTCCTTTCCATCAGTGCCCGTTCCATCTGTTTCTCTTCCGCCTGCCTCCTTTCCATCAGCGCCCGTTCTGTCTGTTTCTCTTCTGCCCGCTTCCTTTCCATCGGCGCCCGTACCATCAGTGCCCGTTCCGTCTGCTCCCATTCCTTCTGTTTCACTTCTCTCCGGACACCTTCCACATGATCCCCTTCCAATCTTCAAATCCCGTAATTTTAGCGACGCCATCATAATGACCGACCCGCTCCCAGAGCCCCCAAAAGAAAGCGAACCACCCCTCGACCCTCTCCGACCGACCCTCGCTCGTCATCCCCACCGCCAACTCACCCCCGAACGCCTCCTCGAATTCCAAGCAAACCCCCTCGACCTCATCGACAAGGCCTTCCTCCTCATCGTGCCCGACGCAGACAGCAGCTTCGGAAAACTTGTACTGTGCAGAGTGATTGAACTACAGGTATCAGGTCGTGAGCATCGGTTCCTAGTGCAGTTCTGGGGTGAAAAGACGCTGAGTGAGATTGGCGTTGCGAGGATCCTCCGGCTGTTGGTCCTCGGACTGAAAACTCGGGGTTGACGGGGAGGTTTTTTGGTGCTTTGCGTTCGCTTACTGGTTTTTAGCTGCCAGTGCCCGTTGCCATTTTCTGTGCAGTTCTTTGTCCCGTTTTTTCTTCTTTGTTATCTGTCCTTTTATCTATCTAAATACGACGGGCTTTGAGATTATGCGCGTTATCTCTGTGACTCTGTCTAGTTGACAGTTGTGCGGTTTTCGTATCGATGTTCTCTGTTCATTTCTTTCGCATCAGTATACTTGCCATGTTGTATCGTGGGTCGATAGTAATGTCAAGGCGGTTCCTTCTGATTCTTAGACGTATCAAGACAGGAGTCCTACCATCACGCCTTAAATTTGAAGTCTACTGGTGGCTCATCACACTAATGCAACATGGGTGACCAGATATGCACCGTGACGTGTCATCTGAATCTGCACCACAGCCTTGTCACATAACCTCAGTCCCAACGTTCAACGCTTTTGAAGTTCACAACGAAGACTGACGTTGCAAAGATGCTAGACCTCGAGTGCGTCCCTTTGGAAACTATCAACAATATTAATGACTGCGCTTACTTTCCAATTTGTCCAATGTTACAACAGGATGAATACCTGTTACATCGATCGGCTATCGGACGAGCTGCTCTATATGATCTTCGAGGTGGCCTGTGAAGAAGAGCAAGCCACCTTCCAGGATTCACTTTCAACACATTGGAATGGTTGGGAGTGGAGACGTGCAAATCCCTATTTCGACGAGAGACCAGGACAGCCGCCATCCTCACTCATTTCAGCATTGGGTGTGTGTGAGCGTTGGAAATGTCTCTTATCACAGATGCCATCAATGTGGACTGTGTTTCAACTTTTCTATGACGGAAGCGCTGCGTGTCTTGAGCATGCGCGTACTTTCCTGCAACATAGTGGGACACTTCCTCTCAAAATCACACTTCTGTGGGACGACCTTGCCTACATTGAACGAGATGAAGGTGGTCACACTTTTACCCTGACAGGGCCTGACTCAGAGTTGCGCGATGTCATCTCTGCAGGCATTGACCTCGTCTTGCTTATCAAGGAGCTGTGTAGCCATGTACATCGTTGGCACGAGTTCACGCTGAGGACGATCTCTGTTACCCATACCTACCAAGCACTCTTACTCTTGTCACGTCACTTCGTCCGCCCACCCTGTATGCTCGAAAAACTTCATCTTGAACTCATGCACAGCAACCATCATGCAATTTACTCTAGCGGGGAGGTAGCACTCTTTCCGGCCGGTTCAGCACCTCCCATCCGTGACCTCCTTCTTTCTGGCGTGGATTGGGATTGGCTGTCACCTACCTGGTTTTCACGACATCTTGTCAACTTGCAAATCCGTTTTAATACCTGTATGGATGACAGTGACATTCCTTTCGTAACGGGAGACGTTTGGCTCGCAATTTTACATGAACTTCCTAACCTGCAGAGCCTGTCGCTGGAATTGGATATTAGACCCTTCGATTTTGACCCCATGCCCCCCATTGTGCTATCCCACCTACGCTCACTAGCCATCGAATCGCGATCATTGACAGAGTGGGTTTCCCTCCTAGGCCGTGACGTCCGCATGCCTAATCTCCGCGTGTTGACCTTGGACGGAGTCCGGGAGCAGCCCACCAATCTCGAGAGCATCATTGAAGGGCTAGCCAAGCTCGCTGATCCGACTGATGACATGGGAAAACCCCAGAGCCTTTTAGAGCTAGAAGAACTTCATCTTCTTAATTTCACAGTTCATGCAGATCACGCAGTGCTTGTCCATTGCCTGTACAAAGAAATCGCCACCATCAAGGTCTTGTCTCTGGGACCGGGCTCAAGGGACAGGAATATTGCGCTAGTCACAGGACTGCTCCCCGCGTCAGAGTCATCTGAACTGGCAGATTTCCCTCTCCCTGAACTTCGGACTCTGATCGTCTTCGATGTCCCGAAGGACATCATGCGGCGTGTTGTTCCAGGACGGATGTCACTCGTTGGTCCGCTGGCAGAACTGTACTATAAAGAGTACGAGAAGCCTTTTTACAGTATGGAGGAAGAGGATACGAGTGTCCCAGACGATTGGCAGCATCAAGTCGAGAAGTACCATCATATTCTTTCTGTAAAGTCTTCCCGTTATTGTGATATAGTCGACCGGCAGTGGTCGTTATACTAATACGGTACACATACAGTTCATCGATTGCACTTCGCTCATCGCATACATAGGTCAGGCATCGTTACAATATTGGCATTGTGGTGTAGGTTAATTGTCAACGTTCTATCAAATCTCTTGCCTTGACCTCCATCGATGATTTGATATTCTCAAGTATCGGAATATTTATGTTCATTTAGGCCGTCCTTTCGCTCTCTCTCCTTGGGTCAATTATACCTTCCCTCCACCTCCACGGCCTCCTCAAACTACTGCCTCTCCTCCCAGCCACGCCACTAATCCTGTAGCTGCACGATGTACATCGATACTACCTGTCACACATGCGCCACCTCTCTCCTCCAACTTCCAAGCCACGTGACAATCCTGCACTGTTGCGCATGCCCCATCAATACTACGCAATGTTACCCCCCGCAACAGCGTCATTTAATGCAGTACAGCTTACTATTAATGGTCACATGATTCGGAGTAAGTAGTATACATACAATTTTACTCGCTGAATCTGCAGTCCGCTACTTAGTACTTTTACAGAGTATGCGACTGAGGTGAGACCACTCGTTATTACTTATAATCCTTTACTAACTATAGTAGATACACTCGTTTATCTTTTAGTCCTCGTCCAACAGTTCCCGCGATCCTCGAACAAAACAAGGGAAATACTAATCTACTTAAATACTCTACTGGTATAGTGTAACCAAGAAGCTACGCACAAAGGCGCGTCGCAGCCAAGTCGGTAGCCCTTTGTTAGTGGCGACATAAACTATTTGTAATTGGAATGGCTTTGTGGCCCCTTGGAATCGACTTAGAAACCCATCAATTTGCCCCAATTTGCCCTCAATATGAGTCGCTTGCAAGCCATATTCGGAAATTTTCGACAGGGAGCTCACAGTAGGTCGCTTTCGCTTTCGTCCAAAATAGATATTTGTACATCTGACACTGCAATGATGCTGGTGGATATTGGGCCTGAGCGGTGCGTCTCTGGAAACTATCAACCACTTGTGCTTACCTTTCAATCTGTCCCATGTAGCAACATGACGAAGACCTGTTATATTGATCGGCTATCAAACGAACTACTCTGCATGATCTTCGAATTGGTCTGTGAAGAAGACCAAACCAACTTCCAGGATAAACTGGGTCTAACACATTGGGATGACTGGAGAGATAACATAGGTTACTATCACAGTAACTATGAGAGAGAATCCCATCAGCCATCGCCACTCCTTTCGGCTGTGCGTGTGTGTGAGCGTTGGAAATGTCTGTTATCACAGATGCCATCACTATGGACTGTGTTGCAAATTTCCTTCCAAGAAGGTGCTGCATCTTTCGAGCATGCACGCACTTTCCTGCGACATAGTGGAACACTTCCTCTCAAAATCACAGTTCTCTGGGATGACCCCTCCTGTGTCGACCCAGGTCAAGATAATCGCAACTTGGCAGACTACGGATTTCGCCAGACAACCTTAGGTGGTATTCAACTCGTCTTACTCATCCAGGAGCTATACGTCCACGCACATCGTTGGCGTGAGTTCACACTGAGAACAACCACTGTTGTCCACACATCTCAAGTGCTTTTACTCTTGTCACGCCCTTCTGTTCATCCAGCTCATATGCTCGAAAAATTACATCTTCATCTTGTGCACAACAAATGTCATGCAGCTTACTCCAACGAGGATCTAGCACTTTTTCCCCATTCAGCACCTCCGATTCGTGATCTCGTGCTTTTTGGCATAGATTGGGATTGGGTGTCATTCTCCAAGTTTTCACCACATCTTGTCGACTTGCGGATCCACTTGGATCCTTATATGGATGACACTGAGCGAGAAGTAGGAGTGGCTTGGCGCCAAATTTTAGGCGAACTCCCCAACTTGCAAAGCCTGTCAATAGAGGTTGACATCAGAGAGTTTGACTTCTATGACACTGAGGACACAGTCACTACTACACTGTCCCAGCTGCGCTCCCTGACCATCAAATCGCGAACGATGGCTCGGTGGGCTATTTTCCTAGGCTGCAACATATGTATGCCTAATCTCCGCGTATTGACCTTGGACGGAGTTGGGAGGCAGCCCAGTGATCTCATTGGCAGCATTGAGGCACTGACCTTGCTCGTGGATCCTGACACAGAAGAACCACAGAAACTTCTAGAACTAGATGAACTCCATCTCCTTTATATTACACTTTATGCAGGTCAGGCTGCACTTGTCCATCGCATGTACGAAGACATAGCCACCATCAAGGTTTTGACCCTGGGGCCGGGCGCATGGGACGGGAATGCTGCGCTCGCAATGGGGTTACTCCCCACATCTTCTGAACTGGCAGATCTCCCTCTCCCTGGACTTCAGACTCTGATCATTTTCGATGCTCCCAAGGATGTCGTGCGGCGCATTGTACTAGAACGGATGTCGGTTACTGGTCCGCTGGAGGAGCTTTACTATAAAGAGGAGGAGGGTTACCACATGAAACCCGAGGATGAGAGTGTCCCGAACGATTGGCAACATCAAGTCGAGAAGTACCATCGCATTGGTTCCGTAAGGTCTTCGAGTTATCGCGATATAGTTGGCAGGCAGTGGTCAGAACTATAGCATACACTTACTGTTTATTTGACTGCACCTCGTTCCGCTCATGCATAGGCCAAACAATTCATTGTGGTTCAGATTGATTGACTCTTTTCGTGACAACTATTGTCAAGTCCTCCATGACTTAATCTTAGGAGCTGCCGTTGGAAATTCTGATTCAGTTGCCCGTCTTCGCTATTACCTCGATGTAAGTACTAGACCTGTCATCGCATATCCCTAATACTTAGTAAATACTAATAGACGTAGCACATATGATTGCCACAGGTCGACGCAGCTACAAGTAGACAGTTCGTAGGTATTCACGATCAATGTAGAAAACTAATTCGCTCTGCATGTCCGGGAAGTCAACCTCAACCAAACCATGTAATAACATGTTCCACTTGGTAAATTCTTCTTCTGGGGGAGAGACAAATTTAAGCCCAACAAAGTTGTGTGCTCCAGGTGTATGCCCGGCTGGATACGTCCGATCCAGCCAGTTGGGTGCCCGGGATAGGATGAAGCCACCTGACTTGCCCCTAATCCCTAGGACCTCGCATGATTTATCGTTAATAAGCGAGTAATTGACGATCCCAAGGGCGTACTGATACGGCTCCGGACGGAACCCAGGGTTGGAAACAATGATACTGATGTTGATGGTTGGACATAGTGGGCACCTGAGTATGATACAAATGCCCCCCCTACCATCAAGAATTGACGTTGTCGAGTAGAGATCGAGGGGGAATATCACCAGAGGCACCCGCAAGCCCAGGCTGGTCATAGTCATCTCCAGCTCCACACCATCAAACTTCAATTCTCGGTGGCCTACGAAACTCTGTGGTGATCGAGGAATAGCACGCGAGGTGTGATGCTTCGCAGCTTCGTTCGCCCAATTGAGAACAGATGGGTCACCACCCTGCATGATAGCTTCAATAAGCCTGCAGAATGCGAGGTCTCCTCCTTCTCCGTATGCGATCTGCAAACTGACACCAAAAATTCCCATCAGAGAATAGGCCACGTCTTCGACCCTTGTTGTCTTGCGTCCGGCTGCCCAGGTCATGCGCTTGTCGACCTCAAAGGGACCTGGTTTGAACTCGCAGATTCGTTTCCAAGGAATGTTAGTAGCCTTCTCCAAAATGGCCGACAGAGTGCTGTAATCGCGCTTGTCATTTTCATCAGCTGTCATGGGTATCCAATGCTTGTTGAAGAATTTGATCTTGTAGGGCGCAAGGAGTTCTTGCAATGTCCAGCCCCTTCTCATCCATTCGTCATCTGGTATATCCGAGACGATCCTACTTTTTGCCAGATGGATGATGCAAATGGTTGAGTTGCGATACCACCGAAACATGGAACGGATCGACTCGTCAAGCTCAGTACTGCTAGTCTTGTCGATACAGCAGGTATCTGCCCATGCAAATTGCACGTTGTACTCCTTGGAACTGTTGCAAAATTTCTTCAGCTTCTCGTATCCCGGCCCTGCTGTTGCACCCTCCTTCACTTCTTGATAGGTTAGCTCCCCCTCAGACAACCATCGGTGGGACAGAATGGCGTATTTGACAGTTTCACGAGGTTGATAACTAGAATGCTCCGCTTGAGGGACAAAGCTCTGGAAGTGATTTCTCACATCATTGCGTGTGACAAACTTCATGTCTGATAGGCGTATGAGGCGAATTGGGATGTCGTTCATGACATATCGGTTAAATTTGTCTAGATTGGCTCTCAGGCCATCTGGGCTCATGACTGGCCATAAACCATTATGAATGTCAGTGAGACGATTGATACAGAATGGAACGTACCTCGCCTGCCTAGGTGGTAATATTCGGCTGACTAAATACTAAGGTGACCTGTCTCCCTCCGATTTGGTCCGACTAAGGGGGGTCGATACACCGGTTGCACGATGAAATAGCGTTGCGACTAATCCCCAGGTTCCTTGGGCTTGACCAGCTAAATAAACGGGTGAGACCAGCATCATAATCCAAAATGCTCACTTACTATTACGTCGAGCTCCTGGTGTTGTGCGAAGGTGTAGCGGTGCCGTGAAGAGGGCTTGCGATACATGAGAGAGAAGGAATTCAAACCAGGGCGATCTTTGTCTGCCGTTAATCACCGGTCTGCACTGTCTTGTAACCCTAAACTATCTTCTCAAGCCTGTGCTACGAATCAGAACGCACACTCAGTAATAGACTGACAGAATAGGATATAGCACGATGATGGAAAATATGTCCTTGATTTTCCTTGTTAAAAGTAATATAAAATCATATACTTAAAAAGGCGTAAAAGCACCGGACTCACCGGTTCTCTGATGGAAAGGCGGGCAAGGATTTGAATTGAGAGTTTATCGACAGCCTGAGGGGTAAATATAGAGCATCGCACAGCACCCACTTTGTGTCCCATCATTAACAATCCCATTGTCCCAATGCACCATTAGGACGAAATAAATATCGTTGGATTACGACGGGATGCATGCATGACGGTCACAATGCATCAGCGTTGGAACTTCGAATGGCTGTAGCCTGAGACCCTCAGACTAGATCGTTCTGTCAGTGCTACGCACGCATACTAGTACCAAAGGACGGAGACCACTTATGTTGCAGGAACAAGTGCTTTCAACCCCATTTACGAATTTACCCTTGGCCTGTAAATTTCGTCGAATAAACATAAACCTTTAGACTGCAGCGCAATGACAATGAGTGCTTGTGACACGAAATATTAATGTGCCTGCACAATTGCAAGGAATTTTGGTTCAAGAATTGAACTTTGAAATTTAAGTTGATGATGGCACGTGGCAGTGTGGCACACTCACTGAGCCTGAGTCTGCAGTGAATAATTCCAGCCAGGCTGTTCCAACCTCGTTTCACCAAACTACGCAAGCTGGGTTCACTTCCAGTATTTCTTGCAGTAAGGCAATGCCCGTCGGAATTGAAGCTTGGGTAACACAGATACCGCCAATAACGCGTGCTTGGCTAGCGCTATCTGTAGCCACCAGTTTGGCAGTGGTATGAAGGCATATGTTTCATTCACACAGAAAACTGACGTGTATATATCTCTAAGCAATGTCAGCTCGTAACGCCTCTGCAGTTGTATTTCAGTTTTAAAGCGGCCTTTACCAATGCGCAGGTCAGTCGTGTTTCGACCTGGAGCAACTTTTGTACATGCTGACCGACAGCCTATGGTAGCCATGGCGTATGGTCACGACATTCTTTTACTTTGGATCGATATCTCTCGACTTCGTATTCCATCTTTTCTTCTTGTGAGTCCGCTATCGATCTCTACGGTCCAGATGTTGACATTCGTGGATTCTAGCATGCGATATAGTCGCATGTTAGAAGAGTCATCTTTTGCCAACAGAAAGGCTGACTACTTCTGGCTACTTCTGCTGTCATCCGTCATGCTATTGGTGAGTTACTTTGATTCATTTTCGTACACATCTCATGCTTTACGGAACAGGCCATGTCACCCTTGTTCAACCTTCCCTTTCTCTCCTCCTCGCTCGCCTTCGTGCCCATATACATGTGGTCCCGTCGGCACCCATCCACGCCGATATCTCTCTTTGGCTTGTTCACGATCTCTGCGCCGTACTTGCCATTAGCTCTTGTGGTTTTCTCCTGGGTAATAAGTGGGACATGGAAAGCGGCTGCAGGAGATCTCATTGGATGTGCGGTCGGCCATGTCGGATGGTTCTTACGGGATGTCTGGCCAAGAGAGATGGTCGGAGGATACTCGGTATTGACTGAGGCACCTGATGGATTGTAGGCCTTTTCTCAGTAGACGAGATGGATAATGCTGATGTTACCACAGGCGGCGATTGTTCGGAGACCTTTAACCCGATCTACAATGTGCTTAGTATTCATTCATTCTTGCGGAGCTCCGTTAGTAAGGCGTAGAGAGATAAATTATCAATATGAGTTGATCGAAATAACATCCTTACGTGCTGCGCCGGAACCGTGATAGTACCCTCTGTTATCTATCTTCGTCCTCAAGCCTTGCCTTTTCCAAAGCATTTGTCGATGTCATTCAACAGCACCTCTCGTATTTTTCAGCGAGACGTTGTGAATGCATCCGGTGTCCGAGGTCCGTGCGGTAGCAGTATGATTGAGTGTTGTCATGCATGTCATGTGTGTCAGGGAGGAGAAATTCATTCCCAAACCAACAGAATTTCTTGCCGTTGTAGTTGGCAGTGAGCTCAAGCACGTCCTTCCTTATTTTCCCTTTCTTCTGGGTTTTGTGCTGCTCTCGTCTCCGTTTGTTGTGGTTGTTTCAAGTTATACCCTCTGCGTTTTCTATCTTGCTGTAAGCTAGATTATACCCACATGTCCATATCCTCACATTCCCCATCCCATACCGACCCAATGGAGTTCAACGACTCTCATCACGAACAGAATGCCCTTTTCCATTCCCAGAACGCGATGCATTCAGTTACATCGCCCTCTTCGGCCACGTTGACACGAACTGTCGCGATAATCAAGACAGATGCACTGGAGCAGCGTCTGGACATCGAACACCGTCTTTTGGAGGCAAATTTCGAGGTATGTACTCCAATTTTATGGATGTTTATACTTCGCCTTGGTATTGCGCGCTAGTCTATGTCCTCTGGATTTGACACGTGAAATGCATTCACAGTCACGTTCTAAATGTCCCTAGACTTCAGACTTGACCAAATGGAATGATTGATTGACCTATTGTTCCATAGATATTGAAAGAACGCCAAATGGAGTTCGATACTGAGACGGATCCAGACGCATACTTCGAGCTCTTCGGTGATGACGCTCGGTTCCTTGGCGAGTGAGTGTCTCTCAATGACCACTTATCCCATCTTTCCCTTCAATGTATCCTCTGTCGCTAACTCATGCGTAGAGGTCCCGTCTGGGTTTACGTCCTTGAGCGCAGACGTGCTGTTCAAGTTCTCCTCACATTAATGCCCTCCCTCAATGACGCGCTAATAGGCGCAAAGGATGAAGAACAAGCAGAAATCCAGATAGCGACTCTGTTCGCATCCAGCCCCCCCTTCCCTACCAGCGATCTTCCTTTCGATGAAGAGCTGGGTTCGCATGACGAGTTCGACCCTGGCTCTGTGCATTCGATTGACTCTGCTGTCCTGGAAGCTCTCAGGTTAGGTTTGAGTGCTCCTCCGGATATGCTTTCGCCGTCCCCTAGGTCTTCAGTTGCACGTGGACCCCGATTTTCAGACGCACGCGCCTCCCTCAGTCCCAACGGATCATCTAACGGAAAGCAGCCATTTCGTGCTCGGCCACTTCCAAAAACGCATCTGGTTCCCGATATCTCTCCACGAACAACAAAAGCCGCTCTACTCCGCCAGGGGCTCTCCGCGGACGGTGTTACCAAAGTGGGTAGTCTCAAATCACGAATGTCGCTGGCCAGTACGGGCCGCATTCCAACTCCTCGTAGGGAGAAAGAGAACGAAGCAGAAAAGGAGAAGGAAAAAGAGAGGATCAAGAGAACATTTGCAGGTGTTCCGGGCCACAAGCGTTCTGAGACGGTCAGCGTCGCGTCCACTGCGCCGCCTGTCATTTCCCCTAGGTTGACCAAGGCAGCCGCCCTACGGTTGGGCCTTGCGCAACCTGCAGTACCTCCCGGGAGGAAGCGTGCATCGACAACTGGTTCGGCCGCAAATGGGAAAGTAGCGGTTAGCACCAAGGCACCTCCTTCTGGCCCTCAGACATCAAGTTCAGTCAGTGATGTCGAGAGAGAAGGAGAAGATACGGAGACCGAGAAAGGGCGTGCACGCAAAAATATTTTTGAAGGTGTTCCTGGACACAAGCGTCGCGAATCCATCTCTGTTGCAAGTACGACTGCAGGACCGTCTATCGTTCCTAAAACCAACAGGACTGCAGCTCTGAGGAAGCAGGGCGGCCCTCCCCCTAGTAGTTTCATGTGTAAGTCTGACAGATCGTTCAACATCTCAGTTTTTATCTGTTCAGACTTTGTGGCTAATACTCCGAATACCTTCTAGTTCGTACCCCGTCCGCCCCTAAGGTACCTGGTGCGGGTGGCGCTTATTCGCGAAGCAGCTCCTCGCTCAGTGCGTACCTTGATACCACCAGAACAGATTCTGCTCCTCGGACCCGTCCTAGTTCCACCGCCCCGTCCCGGGCGTCATCCCGTGTCTCTTACGTTGCCCCCAGGACAAATTCGAACAACACCAGTAGCTACTCCTCTCAAGCTTCTGAGAGTTCTGCCGTGAGCACTACCTCGAATACTAGCATGGATGAACACAGCAGAACCACGTCTCCTCAAAAGATGGTCCGCCGTCTAAGCAGCCTGCAGGCTCCCACTATCACTCCCCGCGTCAACAAAAGTGCCATGCTCAGGGCTCAAAAGCTCGCAGCCGATACTACCAAACCTAAAAGTCCCTGGGCCAATGCCTCTAAGCGGTAGGAGATTTTGGGGCAATCATATAACGCGCACCTTGCAGTGTTGGTTGTAATTCTTTTTATGCCTCATGCACATGAAACATCCCATCCCACGCTCTCTTGATTGGTTCCAGTATTACATTCTATGTGCATCGTTTCATTTCCCGTATCATATCGCAACGGATACCTATCTATCCCCTCCTTATGTGCGTCTATTTTATATTATCTCTACTTGCGTATCTTTCAACATTGCTATATTTTCACTTTCCTGTTGTTCTTTGCTTATCCCCCCTCCTGTATTTCTCTATGGAACGGCTTCCTGCTGGACACGAGCTGGATGATGTTTCTGTTTAACGGAACTTTGTTCAATAAATAACGACGGTGTTTTGATATTACTTATCTCAGTTTTCTTTTGATTAGAGTGCGTTACCTTAGGCCTTGGCGTCGTGTGACAAGTGCTCATGCGGGTCGAACTTTTACCTCAGGGTTAACTCGATCCTTGATCAAAATTTCTAGGATGTACTAGTGGAGCCCAACCTTCCATGCCTGCGTGGTATTAGTTTCTGTGAGGTTATTTCTGAACCCCGTGAAAATCATGCATGTCTAGTCGAACGACATCGATAATGATATCGTACTAGATAGTGGCTTCTCCCGTAGGCAGGCCCTAGTAACAGAGTGGAAGCAATCATCCCGTTTCTACTACATCATGTTTATGTGCTTCGTGAGAACATTTTCTTACACAATCTGGCAGACGGTGACACTTCAAATGAACAGTAACCTTAGGGGAACCGAGTAGAATGAGACTTCCGCGACGTACTGGTTGCAATTGTAGTACATGTAAAGTAAAACTCTAACTAATTATAACTAAATCCTATCGTCCATCCACCAGAAGCCCGTGCAGCAGACAATGGAAAGCGCTACACGGAAACTCCCGAAGATAAAGAATGAGTGAATAATGAAGTAAAAGTCAACACGAACGTGAATAAGTTAATGTTACCGCTCTTTGAGCGTCTGCAGGGTATTTGACCTCGACAACTTGGGTCCATAGACAACTCCAGGTTGTCCTCCAACCACTGTGCTGCCAAAGCGTGCTCGCGAAGAACGAGAGCGGTGATGAATGGTACCAGCCGCAGGTCGAGTGGAGGGGAAAACGAAACCTCTGTTGAGCTCGTCCTTCATATGGGTTGCCTCTCCACGTTCAATGCTAACCGACGGGGTGCGCACTTTTGAACTGAGGAGGAAGGGTCTCAGTGGTGATTTCGGCGGTGGAGGAGCAGGTGGAGGAGGTTTAGAAGACACCTTGGGAGTGCGCGGCGACAGTAATGGCGGCGATCTTGCTGGTGGTGGTCGCGGCAGGGGCGGCATGGTTTCGTTGGCGACTTGATTAGCTTCCATTTCATCGTACTCGCGCATCATTACAAGGAGTAATATAGTAAGCACTGACGCAGCGGAAATGATCATCTGTGGAAAGAATCCAATGTAGTCTATCAAGACAAGGTTATTCTTGCGCTCAGATGCATTCCAGAAGTCGGAGAAAACATACCAATGAGAGCGCCTACTTAACTAGATAAGTAACTATTTTACACAGCCTAGAAAAAAGCGTACCGGCATCAAAACCTGGAGAATCTGGCATTGTATTCCTTAGCTGTGGAATGACGAGAAGAATAGCGAAGGCAGAGACAAGATGCTTTATCTTGGACGTGGTATCAGCGAGCCTCTGCGCCAATAGAACGTTGCCAATGGTGATATGAGCCAACATCCAGCTGATGGCAAAAAGCACTACAGCATATGTCCGCGCTTGACCAGGCCTCTGCACCCACAAATCAAGGTCACGAGTGGGGAACTGAGTTCCGTTGGAAGTTATCTCGTAGCTGTCCATGTCGTTACTGGCTACAATAAAACTTGTTACTTGGTCGATCATGGAGAGTTTCCGTATCGGAACGCTCGTGTTTGAAGCATCGACGGCTCGTACGGTGCTGGCGAGAAAATAATGGTCGAATGGGTACAAATGAGCTTTATGAACATCAATCGTATAATCGCTGTCGAATTGAACAAGGTTCTTGATACTGGTCATGTCCATGAGTATCAGGATGCTACTTAGCACCTCTTGGACTTACTTGTGCCGCCGACCCGTTTGCCGAATGAATGGAAGCACAGTAGGATCGTACACAGCTGCAGGATCAGGAGAGCTATAGTGGATCATCGGTCATGTATCAATGGAACATTGTTAGGACACGTACTTATCAACATAAAATTGCAGGTACATCGAGGGCAGTCCACATGTACTCTCGTGGATACCAGAGCTTCCATTCAGCTCAAAGCTGTCTCCACATGCAACTATAGACCATGAGACAGTAATTGAAGGCTCGTCGATATCGATGTCGACGTTTTCACCCAATAGGACGACCTGTACAAGAGTTCAACAAGAAGCCTTATCGAAGGAGAAAATACTTACACCTGGGTCATCCCTTGCGACATCATTCAACATGCTCTTGAAATAAGGCTCGTCTTCGTCAGCACCGAGAAACGCACACGACAAAGCGAGAATAAAAAGTAGAGAAAAAATGATAGCAAGGATAAGGACCGTGACATTCGGCAAGGGAACTATTCCGCCACTGCCAGTGTGCAGAGGAATGGCGGGTCCCTTATGGCGGGATCGACCCATGGGACTTGTGCCCCCCATAACGGCTTGTAAGATGGACTGTATGACACACTGTAACGCGGCCCCAGTGAGGGAAGGAGATGGGTGCAACGTTAGAGCGCTTTCTGAGAACGAATCTATTATTTTACATAAAGTAGCCATATCCGCACGCGCTGGAGGCTGAAGCGAAGAAGCTTCCGCAGGTTAGCTTGGCTAGCCAGCGCTACACACGCTAACTGCTTGGCTGGCCTGATGTCAGCCCAAGTCCTAGGACTCGGAGCACGTTCCAGAATGCCAGGATGATGGAAATTTGATTCTGAATCCATACGTGCACTGATTGTCAATGGCCCGTTGCCAGTGGATGATTCATGAAAGTGTCTCCTGATATTATTTTTCAGAATGAGTGAGCAGATTGTCAATTGCCAGTGATTGGCGATACTTAGCCATCCGCGAGACTTATTATTTACTATCCGCCGTTCTCGAATAGAACTACTAGTACTTACCAGGGTCCAGCTGGTAAAATGATAACGCAGGATAATGCGGACCATGACTAATCTATACCGTAAGTAGGGGTGATTTCTTGTATTTGTATTTGCTACTATTGGTCGCCTTGAAACTTCTAACTTCCATTTGGAAATCCCTTGGCTCCTCATGTGGCCGACCTGTATCCTCAGTCCCTCCGTGAATTCGCAGTCGCAGCTTTTTTAAATCGAATTATTGTCCTGTTGGGGTAATATACCCTTATGTAGGACATTTCTATCTAGGAAAGTCCGAAAGGGGGATGCCTGTGTCCCCCACCGCGTCTCCGACTTTGCAAATGCCCCATTGGCCCACTGGTCCGCCGTTCCTGCCGGCCGTTTTAGATGTACCAGTTTTCCAATCTGCGGGGCCGTGATGGTACATTGCGTGTGTTGATAAGCCCTGGCGTGGTTTTGTGGATGATACAGGTACTCGGAATCTCGGATCGTCTAGACGATCGTGTACAAGGGGAATGATGGAGCGCGGAGTTATAAAGAAAGGTTGGAGAGTTGCTGCCAGTAGATAATGTTTAGGGGGTGGTGGCAAATATTGTTTTCATGGCTTGATTTTTGATCTGTGATCAAATATCTACTTAGCCTCCATAGAGGTACCACCGACGCACGTAATCTTAGCAGACGTTGCAATGTTTTAAGTTTTGGAAAAACTCCCCGGGTCTGCATCTCAACTTTTCTTTCCACGGAATGACTACCATCTCTCGCAGTCGGGTAGGTACTCGCCTCTCCCACGATTGCATGCCTCGCACTTGAGGTAGCAGGCAGTTTCGAAGGATCCGTGCATCACGACGAAACTTGCATATGTGGGGCAGTTCTCACAAACCCTTTCCACACCATGGCTCTTTGCCCACCGTGCGTACAGCACAACCTCCGAAAGGTCGGCGACGGTGGGAACAGAGGAGGAGGGTTCAGGTAAGGTCTGAACAAGAGGCGTTGGGCTAGCCGACGCGGGAGGCTGGACGTAAGCCGGCGAGGGGACTGTTACCGCCGGAGTCACTGTTGAGTCTGTTGTTGCGACATCAGACTTAGACGCCGACTTCTTGCTACAAGTGTGCTTCTTGAGCTGCTTCCGAGATCGAAATGGGGTTGCACAATCGGGGCAAGTCAGGGGATGCTCATCACCACGTTTTAAAGCGATGACGACATGCCCGCCCTTCTTTTCGATGCGTTCCCTCTCTCTCTTGGCCGCTCGTGAGCGTTTGCGTGCAAGTCGTTTCTTCTCTTGCTGACCACTGTTGTAAGCAGTGGCACCCTTTTTCAGAGTAAAGAAGGACAAGTCCTTCCCAGCCTGGAGAAGTTCCAGAATATAAACAAATAAAGTCCTTTTCACCAAAGGCACCAGGGAAGGCGCCGATGCTCCATTGAGGACCAAATGGAGAGCAGTCTTGACCAGAGTGCCATGATAGGCGGGTGATAAAACCACCCAGTCGATTTCGCCGTGCTCGGTCTTTGTTGCAACCGAGATATTACGCTGTAACTCTTCGAGACCGATAAACAGTCGTCGCCGCAATATGTTCAACATGTCAAAAACGCTCAGTTTCTCAACCGACGTCCCATCGCTAGTCGAAGCTGCTGCAGTCACGTTCATATGGTCAAGGGACATGTTGCCAGTTGGGCAAGATGAAAATAGCGTAGGGGAAGATGAATAGAAAAAGATGGAAAAAGAAGTTGCAGTCGCAGCTTGATAAGTAGCCCCAAGAATCACCCTACCTCATAAATAATACATAGACGCTGTTTCCGCGGCTCTGAATCCGTTTGATATATGGAATACAACGCGCCCCTGCAAGAAGGTGCAACGATAGATAGTTACATTCATCCCGGTCCGCAGTGAAAATCTAGAACGAGTATATTTGCTTTGTCACTGTAGCTCGCAATGCGGCTACTGTTTCTTGCCACAGCAATTTGTCCTCGCTGCCGGAGATTGCTACTACTCTGCCTCTGATCATTCCAGAGCGCAGCGCCTTGCTTGCAGTCATCTCTGGTCTTATCACTGATCGCGTTATGCCTGAAATGGTTGTTATCTTGGAAGTTCCGTCAGTGAATTTCAAAGAGCCTACTTGAGGTTGAACCACTCACTGTTCGTCGTCCTCAAGTAGATCTTCTAGAAACGCTAACTCCTCCAGAGGTCCCCCCGGATCTCCTTCTGGACCAAACAACTTGATTACCTTGCTGGCAATACCAAGGTAGACTCGGGCTCGCTTGAGTAAAGACGCCTTCGCAGGGACGTCCTGATCAGCGTCGATCACAGCATTCCACGCTGTCTTTGCCATCTCCAACAAATGTATGCCTTTGTAGTGTCAGTCTAAGGTAAGGTTTTGCATGACGAACAGTTTCCTACCGATTTGTGGATAATTTGCTGGATATATCAAAAGATAAACGGCAAAAACCGATAGGCCGACATGGAGAGCGACACGATAAGAGCCCTCGTGAGAAGATCTGCTAAAGATATCCGTGAGCCGCGATAGATACCCTTCATGGAGCACGCAGTAGAGGTTTTCAGGAAGCTCTTGCAGGGCAGATCCCGCAAGCAAAGTCTTCTCGTCAATATCTCCAGAAGGAATACAGAATCTTTGCAGAGCATTATCCAGGTCTGCAAGTGTTGCCTCCGAGACAGGCAATGGAGGGATGGTGCCAATCGCGTTGATAGAAATGCACGATGGGCAGATACAGGAGAAACCGTAGGTGAACTTGGTGATCTGCTGACGAGAATCTATCAGAGCAGGGTCTACATAAGGAATACAGATCTGGAAGATGAACACGTTATTAATCTTTGACGCCCTTGTGACCTGTGCACAAATTACCTCTTCTGTGGCTTTGATCTCTTGCAGGGCTACAACTTCCATCCGCACTGGTTGACCCTGACGAATCACGTATCTGGCAGCGGCGTTTGGAAGACATGAATGGTTGAAGAGACGACTCGCAAGAGGGAAAATGCCATGAGCGATACTAGTGAGATGACTGTGAATGGCGAAATTATTGTTCCCAGATCGCGAAAACAGAGCTTCAAGGCTTTGATGCACCTCAACATCGACAGACATTGGGCAAGCAATTGGGGGAGAGCCGTACTGTGGTCCAGGCAACAGAGACATGAAAGTGGGTAGTTGCTTCCCTATTGCATCGGAGGGCGTATTGGACGATATTTCTGCTATAAGATGAGTGTGAAGCAAGGCATCTAGCTTCTCGTGTTCTTCGAGGCGCTGAAAATCAGCTGATGCGGTGAACGAAGCAAGTCTCTTGCAATATTTCTTGTGCGATGCCCAATGCAAACTTTGGCCTAAGGATGATCAAGGTCATTGTCAAACAACATTCAGAGAGGGCACGCACAGTGTGGCCCGCAATACCAATATGAGGCACACCCGGTACACCTGGCCAACCTGACCCCAGAGGCCTCTGAGCACAGACAAAAATCACATCGGTGACCTTTGCCTGATGGTAGCAACAAAACTACCATGGAAGGCACTTCCAGAACAACGGAGCCTGGGCTGACATTGCTTACTGCAACTGCTTTGTTGTGGGCGGTTTGGTGTGATTCCAGACGAACGTGAGCAGGAAGCTCGTCCAGCGACGAGGGCATTGGACTCTGACTAATAATGTAAGCCAACACACTGGCAATGAGGTTTGTTTTAGCATCAATTGAAGTAACGACATAACGTTAACGGCCGTTTTGAAACCAACTTGGCGTCAGTTGTTCATGGGCAACCACAACCCTTCAAAACCTCGTGGGAGGGGTTTGTAACTCAGACGCGCTTTACGTGGAATTGAAGATGAAGTCACGTCCTCAATTCAATCTACAAGACGCGGCGTCGCCCATGCTGTTAAGCATAATTATTGCACTGATATGGGAAAACCATCATAACTCAGTGTAGGTGGCACCGGGATCGTCGCCGACCAGTACCGTACGCTGCTCCGAACGTCCGTGGCACTGTAGAGGTGGTGCATCGTGTGATTCTACGTCATTCCACCGCAGAACTGTTGTGCTACTGCATTTGAACAATGTGGGTGAGGCCTGTGTCACAGTATCCTAATGCCTAATCCTCCGCAGTTTCCTTCCACAATCCACCAGTGCCGAGCCCGTTGCGGTCGCATCAGCGCCAACTCCAAATGTCCCAGCCCGTCCCCTACCGGGACAGCCGCATATGATTACTATCTTCGAGGGCGTGAACAACGACTTGCCAATGTTGTGGTCGAATTGCCTCACGATCCCTTTAAAAGAGATACGGGCATGAATTGTCGATTTATTTATGGTAATCTCTATACAAGGTCTTGAAGGTATGCGTCCACCGCAGAATACCAAGCGTTAGGCTCATAATTTACATGCCCTATCACCTTTGACCAGCACCTCGAAGGCGAACCAGCCCAACGTTCGCCTGCGGGAGATGCTCTTGTGGCATGGAGCACCTCCCGCCGTGTCATAGACCAAGCAAAAATATTATTCAGGGTTGTGCAACATGGAGAGACATCTCGGAGCCATTGCTCTGCAGCTCGCGCCTTATGGCCTCTAAGGGTGTCGGGAGCATCGTTCCCTAAATTACGCTAAACCATTCTTAGAAGGTATGCATGATTGTCAACGCTTCGATATTGATGGCATGTGTTCCATCAAGCGATTGGTTCCCCTGGTAGGAGGCACTGACTGCCATACCACTCTTATTCGAGGTCGTCTGCTGATTCACCACCAAGCTGGGATTAGCCCGGGTCTTGCTCCACCGGACAAGTCTGATAGAAATTGTGTTATCCAACGAAGTGAGTAAGGGATACAAACGCTGTATTCTATGTACCGTGAAATAAGGTTCAGCCACCCGGCTGACTCCGAGTGATTCCGATTCCAACAAAAGTCGAGTGTGGTTTGAAGTGCTCATGTAATCGGGTACCAGTGCGGCATAAAATGAGTTTTGATGACGGGAGGAAACGCCACGTTGCACGTCGTGCAATGTGGCATTTCCTCCCGTCATCACACATAATGAGTTTGCTTCGATGGTGGTGATGACGGGAGGAAATACCATATTGCTCGAACGACGAACTCGTTAACCTGCAATGTATATCGCGTTTCATGCGCATCTACGTATTAAGTAAGTGTCTTGAGCAGACGTCAGACCTTGCTGCAGTAGTCACCAGTATGTATTCGATTAGTAGAAGTGCCATAGATAAAATCGTCTCGAGCGGAACGCATGCAGCCAAATCACACGATCAAAAACAACACTTTGACTCAGCTTTTAAGCCTGAAGGACGTCGGTACAAAACTGATTATAACAAGTATGTCAGAGTCGACGATCATCATCGAGCGCTCCGAAAGGGTGGGGACCATCAAGCTCAACCGGCCAAAGGCTTATAGAAAATTGATCAACGAATTGTTGGATGCTTTGAGGTCGTTCGACAGAGACTCTAGCATAGGCGCTATTATCCTCACAGGCAATGATAAAGGACTCTGTAGTTAGTTCAGAGCCATTTTGCAGAGATAGACCCCGATCATCTCGCAGCTGGTGCTGATATTAAGGAGCAAAGTGAACTATCCTTTATGAATGCATACAACCAAGACTATCTAAAGAATCTAAACGATGGATTCTTGACTGTCCATAAGCTGGTAGTTGGCGTCATCAATGGCATTGCGGTGAGTCAACCACTCAATATTTAAGTCTGCCTCGATCAACACAAATCAACTAGGAGGTGGCTGTGAGCTGGTGATACATTCGGATAGCCAGAAATCACACTGGGAACCATTCCAGGAGCTGGAGGAACGCAGCACTTAATCAGGGCCATCGGAAATTCGAAAGTAGTGGCCGCAAGATCAGAACCCTACACCATCATTAAGGATTGCTTACTTAGGCCATGCACATGATATTGACAGGGGAGATGATAAGTGCCAAGGAAGCCGAAGCTGTGGGGCTTGCGGCCAAGATCCTTCCTCCAAAGGAGCTTTTTAGTGCGGCTTTGAAGACAGGCACGCAATGTAATCAGTTTCCCAAAGGGTGACTAAACTGATTCATACGTCCAGCGGGCAAAATAGCGAGTTTCTCTGCACCTGTAGTGGCGATGGCAAAGGAAGCGGTCAACGAAGGCAAGTGAAACGCCTCAGGGCTCACCATGCAGTATTGGACGTCGAATATCGAACAGCCGAAGAACTGGGACTGAGAACTAGTTTGCATTTGGAAAGCAGACTCTACCATGCGACACTTGGGCTACAAGATCATGCAGAAGGTTTCCAGGCGTTGCTCGCCAGACCCAAGTGCGCACCACAGTAGAAACACAATTAGTGATCCGACTGGAACTTGCAAGACATGTATGAGCACACCGACATCGCGGTCGTAGAAAATCAGATTGTATGATAATTTGAATGATGGTATTATACAGTGCGATGGTGCAGCGAGTACTCAATTGGAATTAGAGAGAGGACGTCCGATGAGACAAATTCATCGAAACCTTTGACGTTCAATTACAAACTTCTGTCTCGAGTCTCGCAAAACACGCCTGTCGAATAGTATGAGTAAACAAAGGTCGCAAGAACGCAACCTTACCAATAGTACTCCATCACTTCAGCTCAACCAGGCTTGCGAACGGAGCCTGGGCTGACATTGCTTACTACAACTGCTTTGTTGTGGGCGGTAGGGTGTGATTCGAGACGAACATGAGCAGGAAGCTCGTCCAGCGACGAGGGCATCAACGAAGTTTGTTTCAGCAAATGATCATATGGTAACAACATAACGTTAACGGCCGTTTTTAGAAGAACTCGACATCAGTTGTTCATTTACATAATTATTTTTACGGCTGTTTGCGAGTGTAAAAAAGGACTTTGTGAAGAAACTGGCATTTTGGGGACTTAGGCTTATGTCGCGTCGTGGACTCGTGTCATATATTGTACCTCGCCAACATGGGTCGCAAGTTCCAGACATACAAAAGTTCTGAGTACATTTGACAAGGATCATCAAAACCACGTCTCCTAAGTGATATCCCAGCTCTTCATCATCAAGTGGGTCATATACAGTTGTTGCAGAGTGATCCACTTTCGGCAAGCGGCAGCATCGACCGTGAACTTGACACCATGAACTCCATACCCACACTCGCCCTGTAGCCTCTAGGAGACCCTTCGCCTCCAAAGCAGGTAGCAAAGCCTAAGAAAAGAAAATGTATCGCCATATACGCACTTAAAATCTGCTTGAAGGTCTTCATTGCGCTCCTTTGCAATCTTGCAAAGTTTCTTGAGAGACTCCAGCCCATAGTAGCTCCCCGTGGATAGTTGTGTAGTAAACAGAGATAAAACGGTTGGATTCCATGGACCATGAAACTCGTCAATCCGTCAAAGAAGCAGTACGGTCGACTAAGTCCCCAAAATGCAGTTTTTCCACTAAGTCCTTTTTTGGCGCATATTTGTTTTGTGTTTTGTTCACGCGCTAGTGCCATGACATTTGCAAACAGCTGTAATGAAAAGAATCATATGACATATGGTATGAATACAGTACTATGTGATAACGAGCTATAACACTATAACACCTACAGACACCGATCATGCTAGCCATGACACACCACCAACTTTATTCGGCTCTTCGTTACATACTAAAGCATGAATCCCTACCATGTTCGCAAGACACTTCGGCTTTCCGTCCACGACAAGTACTCGGACTGGATTTTACTCAAACCATCTCCGACACGTCTGAACATCTGACACCAACAAGTCAAGGAAAATGGGTTTTTTCTCCGGAGTGTCCCACTTTGTCGTTGATAGTGGAATTATGTCTTGGGACGTGCTCCTCACGCTACTCAATCTCATGAGGAGGAAGCGCAAAGTCGGGCATGTCACGCCCGAGGGCCACCCCGGCTATGGAGGGAGTTGGCCCGAGTTTAGACCTCCCAAGGAGGGCGACTCCCGCTGCGCGTGCCCCGCACTTAATGCAATGGCCAATCATGGTGAGTATCCTACAAACCTCGAAGCAGCCGGCATTCCATTGATTCCCTATTCATTATGTGCTGTGGTGTGATGCTCTTGACTTGCAGGTATCATTTCGCGCAATGGCCGTGAAATTTCTTTTGTCGAGCTTAACCATCACATCCGGGCAACTTTCAACTTCAGTGCTTCCTTCTGCACTTATACGCCGCTCTACGCTTCTCGGATGCTTAAGAAAAGCTACACAAAAGATACATTTGATCTGGAAGACCTCAATCTCCACAATGGTATTGAACATGACGCATCTCTCTGCCGTAAGCGATTTACTGCACCCGTCCAGTCCTTGCAAGTTGAATGATTTGCCTTCAGGCCTTGACACTGCCCTTCAACCGGACCAGTCGGTTAAGCACGTACCTTTCCTCGAGGAGATGCTCGCGTTATCTACCGCCAAGGACAAGCATGGCAATGCTATCCTTACCACCAAAGATTTCTCCAAGATATCCGGCAAGCGCCGTGCAGTGGCGCGTGCAGTAAACAAGGAGTTCTCTCTCGCCCTCTCCCACAAGATATTTGCGAGTACGAAGTATGTAGTTGTATCACTGTCTTTTTGAGCACACTCTGACATTCCATCAGTGCCGCGATATTACTCACAATCTTTGGAGGTCGTGTGGATGACATGCGCACCGTCTTAATTGAAGAGCGGCTCCCAGAAGGCTGGGAGTCGCGCATCCGGCAACCTCATGGACTGACCCTGTTGAACTGCAATAAGACCACTTTTGCAGTTGAATTTGGTATACGCGAGAAGGATTGGGCCGAAGTGGCACAAGAGGAAGCAAAGGGGAAAAGTGCCGTTACAGTGTGAAAAGCACTTTCAGCCTGTCGGACATGCCCTTCGGATCTCGCAAACGGATCTACTCATGTAAACCTGCCTGCAGTGTAAATTAGTGCAAATCCAAGCCTTTGATGTGTGGAATCAGATTTACTCGGCAGAATTTTGAGATTCAAGGGAGTCGAAAAATTCTTCACCAAATATTGAAACACGACGCAAAAAATGCATTTCTGGGCAACAGTGCAGTTATACAGACTCAGCGGGTGCATCAATCACGCGCACAGATCTCCTTGATTTGTGCCAGCGGCTCGAAGTTGGATATATGCAATATGGTGATCCGACTTATCGTCACAGCTTCGCATCTTTCGCGCTAGCCTAGGATGAAAAGAACTATTTAATGCTAGACATCTTCGTAATTACATTTAAATTTATTTCTTGCTATGGCATTTTATAGCTGTTTGCATATATAATGACAGTTACCAAAAAAAGAAAAAAGTTTCTGAGTCTCACGTTTGCGCACGTACTATGGAGCATTGGAGTGTAGCCTCGCACGTCGTGCTGCATGCCTACGCATCCCGAGCTCTTGGAATACAGCAGGTCGAAATTACAACATTCGCAACATGGCTTAACATGTCCTATTCTGCCTCTCAATGCATGATTTTCCTTCCATGCCAACCCACACACTGCATGGGAAGCTGTTGTCCTCAAGAAACGCGAACCGCTGGATCCTCGACTCCCCACTTTCCTGAAAGCAGACCGTTAGGTCGGAACCACGAGAGTTCTGACGTCTTGAATGAATGGTTAGCAGAGAAATACCATACGACGCATCCTGCTCTCAAGTTTTGGCTTTCCAACGGTGAGCTCCACTTTCTGTACTCGTGGGGAGTCGGGACCCGGTGACTGCCCTAGGTTCTGCACACTCCTGCAGTTTCTCGGCGCTCCAACGCAAGGCTCAGAGCTCTCTTTCGCATTCTTGACGCTGGTGGCGTAGCTGAAGGAGTTGGAATATGGCCACAATCAAGCCTATGTATTTACACCGTTATCGTTAGCCCTTCTTACAGTCGATTTTACGATCACCTTTCTAGCGTAGCGACCGTCAATGTTGTGTACAATAGTTGTCATTATATATCAATCAATCACTGCCTAACTAT
>MU837162.1:12234-39539 GCA_029603245.1 Rhizopogon salebrosus TDB-379
ACCTTGCCTTTCCCAACGAGGTAGCCCTGGCCTGCGTGTGAAACAGTAGAACCGCTGACTTCATGTTCAGAATCAATGAATTGCAGTTCCAAGAGGGAGTTTTTCCCCATAACACGTTGAGAAACCAATCACCCTCTCATTGCTCGGATCTTTATACATTTAGTATGCAGTTACAGCATCAGGGACCGGCTACTTTGAAGCGACCGTCACGGTAATATGGAATTGCTGTGGTCAGCATGAGAGCTCATGGAAGGGGGGGAATCCCCCCTCGATAGTAAGTGTATGCTTTTATGTTACAAGCTTAATGGGCTTCAAATAGTATCCACTGCATCGGGTCAGTAATTCGGAACTAAAAGGTCACTGTAAAAACCTTGACAGCTATGCCACATCAGGTCCACGCGTTAGCGTTAGCTGCAGCAACTTGAACTCATAGGGGTCATTTTACTTACTGGTTCTCTCAAACATATCGTCTCATTTACTTGGATTTGTCACTGAACGCGATGTTGTAGACAGCTTGGTACACTGATCTTACCTGAATTCTACCGCCAACAGTTAGCTTACTCGCTTATCACCAATCTTGTACGCTTCATGTCGAATAAAACCATACTAACAGCACAACGTGACGTAGTCTATGCTTGAAAGTTCTGACCGATGCTCACCGTTGACTATCTTCGCGGGGTGTTGGTAGTGATATGGCATCACAATATTAGTTAAGAAACCACCAAAAGTGCTGTTTAAAGTTGTGAATTCCGTATTCTATAAGTACACATAACTTTTCTTCATGTCTTGCATGATACCGCCACGCCGCAATTAACGTGGTTAATCTAACGAAGAGTTACCAATTCTGCAAGCACCCGTCAGCACGTCAAACCGAAAGTAGAGTAGGAGGGCTCAGTCACCTTCAGCAGACGTCGGATGAATAGCAACGGTATCGTCTAGATCCTGTTTACGGGCTTAACAGATACATCAGCAACAAGGAGAGGAAAGATCAACAATGGAAGGTATTCACCGCGCATCTTGACAGCTACCGCGAAGCCTTGCAATACCTCGTCGCTGCCTTGTCCAATAATATGAACACCGACCAAGCGTTCTTCTTCGCCCACAACGACAAGCTTGTACACAGTCGGCTCTTTGTGCTCTTCAAGGATCTGTGAGAAGTAGAGCGAGCGGAAGGACGATTTGTCTAAGTTACAATGAGTATTTCATGTATTTGGACAGGAATGACCAGACACACAAATCTTAACGTCAGAGCCATATATCTCGCGAGCCTCGGGCTCTGTTAAGCCCACGGTGCCAATGGTGGGGTGGCTATACAGGACATGAACGAGTATTCCAACAAGAAGAGAGATGTACCCACGAGAAAACGACCGTCGGGATGTCTTCGTACGACAACTTGTCGTTCTTAAATTTCGCAGGCCCAAACAGCCTATTTGAAAGCCGTCGACCTGCTGCGATAGCCACAGGCGTTAAGAGTGCTTTTCCTTGAACGTCACCGATCGCGAAGATGTTCTTCAGTTGAGGCCAGCCCTGTCCAAATTGGGCCATCTGCCACTCATCGACAACGACGTCTCCTTTCTTGTCGAGCTGGATGCCAAGCTCCTCGAGTCCCAGACCCTCGGTGTTTGCGTGACGTCCAATAGCCCATATCAAGCAGTCCACCTTGAGTTGTGCGCCATCGTTAAGATAAACAGTTAATTCACCGCCTTTTTGGCCTTCAACCTTCACGACGGATGTGTTTTTGTGGAGGTTCATTCCAGTGTGCTCCATCCATGGTGTAAGTGTGTCTTGGAGCATTGGATCAAAGGTGCGAAGAACGCGCTCGCGCCTGATGAGAAGATGGGTCTCGCTGTCCAGAGCGTGGAGCACACTGGAGAGCTCAACGGCAATGTACCCTGCGCCAACAACAGCCACGCGCTTCGGCTGGTCCTCGAGGTCAAAGAACCCATCTGAGTCTACCCCAAGGCTCGCGCCGGGGATCTTATCCTCGCTGGGTAAGGTTGGGCGACCTCCAGTTGCAATGGTGATATAATCACCTGCGATGATGTAGGGCTCACCGCCATCACGGGGCGTAACCTGAACCTCGGTGGGCGAGACTAAACGGGCTGTGCCACCATGATACGCTACATTCTCTTTCTCGAGGTTCTTCTCATATATGCCATTCAGCCGGCGGATGTAGGCATCACGCTGCGGCTTGAATGATGCCCAGTCGAACTGTGGAGGGGGGATGTTTTTGAAGTGGTACCCCTGGCTAGCGTGGCGAATACGATCTGCAAGGTCGGCTGCATGCCACATGATCTACGCCGCGATTGTCAGGGAGGGCAAGAAACTACGGGCGAGGGATAACGCACCTTCTTTGGGACGCAGCCAACGTTCACGCAAGTACCGCCGAGGTCTGGTGATGATTCAATGAGGGCGACTTTCTTGCCATATGAGGCGGCGCGGCGCTGTTGCGAAGGGTAAATATCTCTGTACGGCGCTCAGCCTTGCGCTTGACAACAACGCACCGATGATGCGACACCTCCGCTTCCGCCACCAATGCAGATATAATCGTACTTCTCTTGCTGTTTATTGACTGGCGCCATATTGGTTCTGGTAGTCACGAAAGATCTTGATATCTGGTGCAGGAATAAGATCAGACACTGGTCAGCTGACCGACGAAACCATAGCGTGTTACCTGATGAAGTCGCTGCGATGCCTGGTATGTGCGGGCTGGGGACTGCGATGGTACAAATGTTGCGATGGATACCGCACTCCGGAATGAAAACGCCAGCTTGAATAGCTCGAACGACCGCTCCTCTACTAATTATATAGGTTTTGAAGCGCTGTCAGCTCAGTCAGCGCGCTGCGTCATCGAGGTTCGCATCACATGAGATCACATGATGAATTTGGGGAAGGTGTGACAAAAGACAAAGAGGGACACACAACGCGTCACGGGTCCCGGTCCATTCACAACGACTACTTACCAGTAGACCGGCGTCTATTCAATCTACAGGAACTATGTCGACCGTGGACTGGACGGCAGACGCGAATGATGCGCTTAATCTCTCTCTTGGTGCGCCACTTTGCACAAACCGAAGCACAACTGACGCTTTGCACAGTACGAGCAGAGGAGGATAAACAGGTACTTGGAGAGGAGGAAACTTACGAAGAATTTCACCCATCATTTACTTACCCGGTACGCTTATATTGTATGACTGTCCCACACCTTTCTCTGATGTACTGCCATGCTGTCCAGATTTACGGAGAAGACGAAAAGATTTATGGCTACCAGGACTTGGTAATCGACGTGCGTTATTACTACTTACTCGTCGTGAGTTGACACCAGTGCTGAACACATGACTTATGTCTTATAGCTCCGGTTTGCCTCCGGCTCACTAGCGCAATACCTTTCTGTCCGTTACGCTAAAAAGCTAGATGCGTCTACGACCGTGGACAATGTAGAAGGCATATTAAAGGAGTTTATACCCCCTGGTGCGTTTCACCCGTCATACCAATTGATATTTGACTTATTCCGGACCTGTCAGATTATGACACGGACGAAGAAGCATTCCTTGCACGCGTCGAAGAGGATGCGGCTTCGTTCAAGCCCATGGGCAAACTGACACACTCTTACACGCGTCGCATACCAAGCACAACAGAATCAGCATCTGCCACTTCAGAAGTGGTCGAGTACGAAGTGTACCATGTGATTAATTATAAGCACGTTCTGTCATTTACCTCGCTGACGGCCGTACAGGCGACATGGAATGATCCAGGATTCAGAGAATACCATAGACGAATGCAGATTTTCATTCTGCTGTACATTGAAGCGGGCTCCTATATAAACGAAGATGACGACGCATGGGAGTTTGCCTTGTTGTTAGTTCTTCGTGCATATGCTTCATAGACTATTTAACGATTCGCAAACAGGTACGAAAAACGTAAACGGCAAAGTGGCACAAAAACATACCATTTTATTGGGTATTCGTCATTGTACAATTTTTACTGCTTCCCCGAAATGCTCCGAATGCGTCTTAGGTGCGTAGTTCCTTGGTAAACTAAGACTAGATAGCTAATGAGTCAGCTGCACAGTCAATTCATAATCATACCACCGTATCAACGTCAAGGCCATGGATGTAAGTCCTAATATTATCATCATCTGTCTACACGAATGCTCAAGTCCTCACAGCGGAGCTATACAACGCAATCTATAACTACGTCCTCTCCCGCCCCTCCTTGTCTGAGTTGACAGTAGAAGATCCCGCCGAGGCATTCGAGGACCTACGAGACCGAAATGACCTCAGGATGCTACTCGCCAACGAACAATTCATTCAAGAAGGCTTTGGTGGCGAGGTTGTGTCACACGGCGGAGGCAAGGTGCGAAAGCCAAAATCTCGCGCTCGGGCAACCCCAATGGGTGTATCATCCGGCACGGTGAAAGGGAAAGGGAAAATGGGTCCTCCAGTGGACAAAGCTTGGGCTGAAAAATGGCGGACAGACCTTAAGATAGCAGGGGTAAGTGCTAGAATCAGTATACCTAGATCATTATCCTGAAATTCGGACCAGCGTCAATTTCAGCGGCTTGTGGAGATGCTAATCTTGAGGCATCTCGACCCTGCGGACAACCGCGCCGCAAGAGCGTATCGACTACAGGTCAAGGAGCGATTATACCGCTTCAACTTCGTAGGTCTCGGCGCCAGGTGTACCGCCTTTAACTGATGTGTCTCGTCAGGAAATCCTCGCACAATTAGAGAAGGAGGAACGATTGGAAAAGCTGGAGGAAACGTTCCAAAGTTTACGAGATGATTACTTGAGAATATTAGCAATGGTTAAGTAGCGCAGCCCCATACAGGTACTCGTTCCTCTGATGCAGCCTTCGTTGTGTCCCGCTGAACATCGACAATTCCAATCTCGCACACAACAGGCTTCATCTGGTATTACTATGTATCATTAACCCGGAAGTCAAGAAACCACATACCAACAAAAAGTATGATTAGATGAGGTGCCTGAAATGTGGTATAGCGAGTCAGTAACATTACGTTGCGCATGGACGACGGGCATGCAGCATCACATGCATAGAATTCACTGACATCGTCTTCCCGTCCACCACCTCACAGGACCTCTACATATACCGCCAATGCTACCACGTCCTCTCGTGAACCCTCTACCTAGACCATAGACTGACATCCTCTACACTTTCTCTATGCTTGGTGCTACAGTGGCACATTATGAAAGTTTAAAGAGCGCTTTCCAACCCCCGTTCACCATACAGGCGCTCGGGTATCACGACGTCTACCGCCAACCATGCTACATGTGAGATACATCCTCCCGTCACCCGCCGCAAAGACCGCATTGTTTCGACTGCAAGACTGCACAGCTCTCAGGAAACCACAGCCTGCAAAATACACGCCCCGCTGCTCCCCACACCCAACCCGGTCACTGGCAGCCTTCTGCTACGTCCACAGCACTCATATCGGGTGGTATTTTTTTTTTTTTTCAAATTTTGCACGACATCTATCAAGTATGTATGATGTTGTATATACTGCACAATGAACTATTGTATATCTCCTCATGTAAGGTCTCGATAGCGCGTGCGCGACTGCACCAGCCGAGAAACCCACCGCGCTGCATTCTCGTCATACGAGCGATTACTATAATATTATGGGCCACATCTCAGGCAAGATCCATTTTGATTCAGGGGCAAGAGGGCAGCCGCTAATACTACCTACTCGTACCTTACAATTGTAATGAGTGGCATTACTCCCCTAGGGTCTTGTGCAACCAGTGCCAACCACCTGAGCCAGATTGTGAGTATGCGGCCTTACTGACTGTGGTCATATTTTGTCTGACGTCTCCGAATCGAGGCGCGACTGCAAACACAACAACAAAGATCCTAGATTCAGTCAGAGAAGACTAGCACGACGTTGGGGGGAAAGGAGTAAATAAACGGCGGAGCGGTGGCGAAGGGAACATATGTAAATAGATCGCGTAACTGTGGAGAATGAGATCATGACATATTTCTACATGAATTTATAACCTCGCTTACATTGTTCGCATCATCGAAATCAAAAATCAAAAATCAAAATCAAGTATAGATACGAATGCAGCAGCGATTGCACCCCTTCTCCGGGGTCGTGCCTGGGCCTATGATAAATTCTAGGGAATGCCACCCCCTCTCGCATGCTTCGCCGGGACCGAAGCACCCATCAAGGCAAGCAGTGTCGGCACTTGCCCCAGCGACAGCGGCAAGGATGATAAGGAAAGCCAATCGAACAGGCTTCATGGTGTCTGGTTATGGCTGTGCGTCAGTGACTTAGATATGTGAGTGTTAAGAAACACATACCGACGAAGAGTACGATCGAAAAGCCTGGTGCCCGAATGTCACAGCGGTATAGCAAGTCTGAGACTCAGAGGAGCTGTACAATGTCGAGTCAGGGTAATGCAGATTGCGTTGCGCAAGAGGGACACTCACTATAAACGAGGTGTTCGCCTGAGGTCTCTGAAGAAACCTAGAACTTAGCTGCGTTGAATTTATACTGCTCTTGTGTACCTGTTCCGTTCGAGCTGAAATCTCTATTGAAAATAAATACCCTCATAATTCTGGCTGTCCCGCGAGAGCTCGCAGCAGAATGTAATAGTACGTCAGTTGACGATACTAATACTCAGTACTAGAAGCATCCTGATTATGTGGCCGGCATCTGAGACACTTGCATCTGCGAGAGGATGTACTATACCAAATAGGGGTCCTAAAATGCGCATCAGAGGTACGGGCCTTACGACGCTAGTTCGACGTTCAACGTTCAACGTCGACGTTGAACTATGCTTGGAATGAAGGCGACGTTACCTTGAGAGGAATCGGAATAGACCCTTACGTGCTTCTAGTGCTTAGTACTAGGCCGAAGGCGAAACGAGCCTTTGAAGCACATTTTAGGATCCCTATTTGGTATAGTATTTCAGTCCTCTCGCAGATGCTAGGCTGTCGGTATCTGCAAATTGAAAATCGAGGAACGAGCCATTGAGGCGCATCGGCCGCGACCCCTATTTGGTCTAGAAGAAAGCTTGAAATTGTTAACGTAAAATGGGTGATGCAGTGTTTGTACCAAGTAACAAGTTGTATGGGACTGTGCACCATCTCGTAGGCATTGGGGTTTCTCCTCCAACTTCTCCAGTCGTTCCTGTTTCTCTAATTGGGCGACGATTTCCTAAGGCAAGACAGGACAACTCAGTTATGGCTCTGAGACTTAAATGGTATAATTGCTCCTCGACATGTGGTCGATACGCTCTTGCGGCGCGGATGTCCCCAGGGTCGAGATGCATGAAGGTTAGTAATGAGCATATCACAAGCCCCAGTCGTGGTTGACCTGTTACCGTTCCGAAATGGACTTAGTCATCCCTGTCCCCCACCGTCCTCCTCTTGCTGTCACCCTCTATTGTCCAATGCACACCCTCCAGCACCCTGTTCCTCCATCTCACATTCTCAGTTCCTGACCAAACTCTCCGACTTCGACAGAAATTCACATTCATCCAATTTTCTCCGCGACACCGCACTGCCCATCCCCGACATAACCACTATTCACGGATCCCTCATACCCAGCCACTTCGGAATGCCCAGAGTGTTCCCTACTCCAGCATGGGCCTACTATCCATCTGTGAGTCCTGTTTGGCGCTTGCACTCGATCCTTTCAACTTTTAATCCATAGGTGGAACCACCGCAATCCACCCAACCTTCTTCCACTCGACACTCTGATCCTTTCTACGGCCACAAGAAAGTGTCTTATTTGGGCGCCCGCTTCATCACCCACTTAATCGCTTGCCCCGAGTACCCCCCTTCCTCCTCGAACTCTTAAGTAGAACTACCCCACTTCATTGCCTACGCCCTCCATCGCATGAAGCTGCATTCCTCCGTCACAACCTCCGCCGTCCCCATCCTCCTTCAACGTCTGAAGGCTTACTTCCCTACCACTCGGGGATCTTTGGGTCACCGCCATATCGTCTCCGCATTCATGCTGGCTCCCAAGGCCATTTGCGATGATGCTTACTCGAACAAGTATATTGGGAGCACTGTAGCTCAGGGTATGTTCCAACTACGCGAGATCAATCAGATGGAGAGGGAGATGTGTCAGTATCTTGAGTAGGAGCAGCATGTAAGCCAATCTTCCTGATCTTACCTTCCCCTTGCTTATGAATACCAGTTCAGACTTCTTCACTGATCCGCGAATCAATACAGCCGTCTTCCCACCACTACACCTCGTTTACACGCACACCTCCAGTCCCATCCACCTACGCCCTCCATCGCACGATGCTGCACTCCCGTTTACGCGCACATACCCAGTCCCACCCACCCGCGCGCGCCAACGACTATTCCAACAAGAACACGCCTACATACCAACCACCCAGTCCTTACTGTCCAAACCTTGTCCAGTGCGAAGGTGAAGAACCGAAGTTCGTCTGTCAAGAATGCTATCATGACAGATGTGCTTGTGGGCTGCACTGTAAATTGGTGTGTTTTCTTTTGGTTCGGACGTGCGTTCTGACCGTCTTGCCTTGCCAATACGTACTGTTGGTCCAACAACCCCCATGTGAGACACCGCGGGACGGGCCGCCGATGCCAGTTCACACCTTTCGCCCATGACTATTCCTCTACTAGAGGCGCGGTACTGACTAATTTAGAACAAGTCAGTTGTTTTGTAGTACTACAATATACATCATTTGTGCTAATACCCGTGGGTAAACCCAGCACGGGTACAGGTATGGACGAGCGTTTGTAGTACTCGGAGTAAAACCTGTACTCTCAGGGCGGGTACATGTTTTCGCCAAGTACGGGTACAATCACAGAGGGCAAAGGGATCATAAAATGTGAGTACACCGTCATGATTGGGCTACTTGAAGTTGTCAGCAGATGTTCTACGTAGCGACTGCGTTGTGGGCACATCGTAACTCGTTCGAAAAGTTGAATTCCTATATAGCCCTTGGCATCTGCATTTCATTAGAGTTTTACCTTTACGTGTTGTTGGCCAGTGACTGGAGTCCTGGCCATGTATGTAATTTGATCTGTGTACGGACCTGCTTTTGCCTTGAGCTTGGCAGCCAATTAATCAGTTTGCATCCAGCGTCTGAGGGCTTTCGATTTCGATCCAAGATAACAAGGGCGCGACACCCCCAGCACTCAAGCTCGAGGGTGTCCGCGAAGAGATTGAATTAGACAAGCCTGGCGTTCCCAGCAGTAAATAGCTCGGGAACGCCAGCGCTGGAGATACATTTGCCGAACAATTTCGGAATGATAACAGGTCGCCCCATCAGTCGGGGATGGTGGACTCGGCGTACTAGTGTTGTCGACTAACGTACTATTACCTTTTACTGCGAGGGCCAGCGGGACAGCCAGCATGATGAGGGCATTTGTTTTCGGTAGAGATTTCGGCTCGAACGGAACAAGTACGCGAGAGTAGTATAAATTCGACGCAGCTAAGTTCCAGGCTCCTTAAGAGACGAACACCTCAAAACTTTGCAGTGAGTGTCCTTAAGCTTGCGCAACACGCAGATTTGCTGTACAGCTGTGACACTTGAGCGTCTTTTTCAATCGTAGTCTTCGTCGGTATGTGTTTCTTAACACTCACACATCTAAGTCACTGACGCATGGCTATACACAGACACCATGAAACCTGTTCGATTCGCTTTCCTTGTCATCCTTGCCGCTGTCACTGGGGTAATCGCCCAGCCTGAGGCCTGCCTTCAAGGATGCTCCAGTTCCGAAATGCAATGCGAGAGCGGGTGGTATTCCAAAGATACTAGCCAGGAATCGGACTCAGGGGGCCCAAGCTCAGGGTGCTATACCTGCTGCATTCCCGTCTATGGCGCCAGTTATGTATCCAGTCACAATTGAAAAGTCGTGACGATTTTTCAACAGCGGTATACAAGGTCTCTGCGGTCATTTATTCACCACGGTTTAGTGATGCATTATGTAGATAAAGCAGCCACGAATTTCTCTTAGATCTTATTGAGCGACCCTCAATTTTGATTTTGATTTTTGATGCGAATGATGCAAATGGGCTTCACTACCGAGTCGTGGTTGTTACAGTTTACACCCGCAGTAGGACCAAAAGCTTCCGGCAATTGATCAATCATCATAAAGATATACTCTGTAGCATAGATAACATATTAGAAAGCGCACATACTTATGCCAGAGTGTAACTTACCTTTATCTGTTAACATGTACAGTTAATATGATTGCATGATTATTCAAATAGGTACAATATACAAGAACAACCCTAGTATCATAACAAGAACCACGACACACTGTCGATGGTTCACGACAGCTCGAACTCGTAGCGACAAATACATGTGACATACTTATATGCAAAGGTATCTCAATACACAATAAACATCATGAAACAAGGAACAGCCCAACCGTATTCCCAAAACCCGCCATCGCAGCCCCACGAACCGCAAGGAATGGCGACACTCTCGTGAACGGCAGGCGGGGGTACTCGTCTTGGGCAACCGCAGTCGGTGACGGTGGTCGGCTGAGATACATCGAAGGCAGAAACGACCGCCGGAGAGAGATAGGGGGCTCGTCAGTTAGGCTTGACACAGCAACGCTCCGTTTCTTCGCAGGGATACCGGTATCGAATAACCAGACCTCCCACCGATCCAGAACCGCGGGTGTTAGTCCACGCGATGTGGAGGAAGCTGGAAGCTGCGGTGCGCCTTTCGTACGTGCCCGGGTTATCCGGCGGACACCTATTATTTTCTCGCCTGCTGCGTCCCATCCGCCCCGCTCGCACCCTGCCTCACCTGCTCTGAGAACGGCAACATTGGACCACGTCGACGGACGTGATATTATTGGTGGGTCGATGTGGATGGAATGGCCGTCATCATCTTCACCTGTTAGATTGGGTAGTACGTAACTCTCCGAAAGGCGGCGTAATCCTTTTTCTGAGGCTCTACGGGAAAGAATTCCATGGCCGGAAACAGGGAACGCGGTGTCCGGCGCAGGCACAATGCTAGCGGAGGACAACCTCCGCGTCGATGGCACTGACGGCCCTGTTGAAGCTATGCTATTACTCCGCGAGCGGCGACCCGTAGCCAGTTCCAGGATAGTCGACTCCTGTGGGTTATTCCGAGGGCACGTACACCTTCTTTCCTGTGACCTGACATAGACCTTATAGAAGACCACAGTATTCCCAATCGAAACAGAAACCATGAAGCTATCCAGGGGTGGCTCCCCACAGAACTGGCAGTTCACAACACAGGAGTTGGATATCCGTAGCTGGTCGATAGCGCCATGATTATCCTCCAAGATGGATATGCATTCCGAGGACCCGGCATCCCACAGAGAAATGACGCCCAATTCTGATGCAACGCCGATGATGATATGGTCCCTGCCATCCAACCTAACTTTACACGCATCCACCCTGCTGACACGATCGGCCGAGTTGCCTGGTTGCAGCGCACAACGAATGGGCACAGCACTCCGGGCCTCGCATATCCCGAGCACCTCCAGTGCCCCATCAGCCAACACGAACGCCGCCAATATCCGGTCATCCGAACGAACACGGAGGAGGCGACTCTGCAAGATAGGCTCGGACGACATTGGCGAAATGAAAGACGCAGATGCGTGGTCGTCTATGATCCATTGCGCCATAGCCCCATTTTCATATACGACAAGGAGGGGCTCTGGTTCTGGAGGACCTGGCGGAGGTGTGCATGGGCGAGAATGCGGTCCATTCTTCTGCTTCAACACTGACTGGAGCGGAGGCGCAAAATGCAATTCCCTAATCCCCATCGATATTGAATGTGGTGGAAGAGTTGCATACAGTCTTACGCTCCTCCCTGCCATGAACCACACCCCAATCGTCCCACATGTCGTCCCTACAGCACAATACTCCCCCGCATCATCCAGGGCGACAGTAGCTATCCGCTCCTGTGAAAACGACGTACTGGCCGTACTCAGTAAAACGTCACTCGTATCGATGACAACAGGGTTCGGGTCATTGAAGTGCCATATGCTGAGCTCATTCTGCAGTCCAACGGCGGCTATCACTTCACAGTCTTTGCTTGACGCAAGCAGCTCAACATCAGTCGGGAACGCGCGCGGCAGTGTCTTGAATGAAGCTTGTCCATCCAGTGGCTTTTCTTTGGGAGGGGGTGCATCAGCCTCTGCACGGTTCCGCTGCGCCTCGAGTAGCTCCGCGTCTTTGAGCAAATGTAGAAGCAGTCCATAGAGGACAGCTACTGTTCCAATGATTGGCAGAACGATGAATTTGAAGAGCCCGAAAACGAGGCTGAAGGGACGTGCAGGTCCAGGAGCGTACTCGTAACCCTGTTTTGCCCTTGTATCGGACTGGAAGGCGACAACGGTCGGGACCTCGAGACGAAGGTGGATTAGTGGCTCCTCATCGGGATTGAGTGTTTTCCAAATACGCCATGCGGGATCTTGCGAAGCTGGGCGGCGGTGAGCTGCTTGTATGCGTTGTTGAATGGTGGAAGGAAGGATGAATCCTGCCTCGCTTTCGCGAGCAGTAGGCCTGGTCATAACATACAGTGTTCCTGTGATGGCAAGAAGCTAGCAAGGCCATGAGCACAGAGATAGATGGACCACGGAATGATCTACACACCAGTAGCAGGCTGATATTCGTCAATGCGCGACCCTTGAGTGATTCCTTCGCATTGAGCGTGACTCTCTGCCACTTGGACGCGTTTTTCTCCAGTGATGCTTCACGAGTTGAAGTGGAAGCAGTGGGGGCTAAACTCGGATCTTGTCTCAGTAGTTGATTAAGCTAAACCGGTCTAATTTAGCACCAACCCACACAGATAGCTCGCGTGAGCTTACCTCAAGCCGCTGGATATCAATACTGAGAACTGCCAGGAAGAACGTATGCGCAAGGAACCAATGTGCCACGAGCACCACAACAGCAAAAGTGCAGAATTGCCTGATTGCACCAGCGGAGAAAAAGGCGATCACACCGAGAATACAGTTATACGACACGACCTTGAGTGTATTGGAGGTACCAGCACGACTTAGTCCTTCGGCGATGCGCTCCTTGACAGGAAGTGTGATGGACGTGCGAGTCACTGCGTCCACGAGATTAAACATGTTCTCCGCGCCAACAAAGATGATAACGATAGGGAGAAGGCTCCTGTTTAGGGTTAGTGCCTGTGTATCACGAGGGAAGAAATGAAGCGTTACCAGGGAACCATAGTCACTTTAAAACGTAACAACGCGCATACACTCAGACTGGTGATCGTACTTGCAGCAATCTCAACGAGTGCTGTAAAGGTGAGGCCGATTCGTGTGTGTACGCCGTTCATGCGCTTCATCGACCACGAGACATATGCAAAGAATGCACCATACGCGAGGTATAAAAACGTTGAGATGGATGAAGTTCCCTTCGTCTTGGATAGGCTATGACGGTACTGCAGACATTAAGAATATGGACAGGATGAGAAGGAGTACAGACACACCTCCAGCGCGATTAGTGTCGGTTCTACGGTTTCTGCAAACACCTGTGCACTTTCTGCATTCTCTAGTGTGGAGTTCTTGATGATTTGTAGCCAAAAATCGTGCCCAACGCTACTCAGACAATCCGTCTCGGGGAAGACATACGTAAGTGCCAGGAACATTGGAGAATCCAGGGTGGTGGGGTTGTGGTCTGTTGAATGGCGCCCCGCAAGGACCATCTGTGGTGTAACATGCATACCTGCAGCGGTGACACCTTCAGAATGAGCGAGTGTGAGGGAGATGTTCTGGTCGTTGCGCAGACGTTCCTCGCTGTGCTCCCAGAAGGAAAGAGGACTGATGACAAGACAGTCGCGCGAGTTCTGGTCGTCGCAAAAAATATCATGGCTCAGAAGACCGTGGTGTATTCGTTGTTCGAGATGAAGAGTGTAAAGCAGAGTCTGTGGGGAAAGTGGACCTGCTCCATCGGCGGTATTGATGAGAATGCGTTCGACACGGAGTGTACGATCGCTTCCACAGCGTGCTCGTGTGAGGAAGTCGTCTCGTACTTGGAGATTGGCATGACCATCCCAAAGTTGATGTATGTCCCGTTGTGTGTAGCTGTCATATGCTGCATGGGCAGCGAGGAAAGAGTCAAGGGCATTTGATGTAGATACAAGGCGGGCGTAAGATGGCGAGGACCAGTAGATGGCGAGTGCAGGGTACGACAAGGATGTGATGACAATGGTGGAGATGAGGATAAGACGAACTTGATGCATTGCACAGTGTCTTTTGCGCGGGTCAGACTAGAAGCAAAAGGACTGCAGAAAGTACGCACATTCCGAATCGTCTGAGGGCAAGGTCTGCAAGAGTTCGCATACGTTGCATCGATGAAGAACCCAATGAAAAGAAAGATATGTCCTGGGGAGCCATCAGAGGCGTTATGTATAGGCTTGGAACCGAGCACCCGTCAGCTGCGGTCTGACAGGCGCTGGCTTTGACACCGGTATCGGGGTATTCGCTAGCTTGTTCCGAAATAGAAGTAAGAAAGTTTTTGATGTCCGGGACCGTGTTATGCGAGCTCCTCGGGGTTGGACGTGATGTTGGGCGGTCGACTTGAAGGTCAGTTGGCTGGTGCTACATGCAAATGAAGAAATGCCAGCTTGACAACTTGCTTACGTCCTGATCACCGTAACTGGATTCATGATAAAGTATCGTCTCCTATAGGCTATTATAAACGCTTGCACCGGTCTGAGTCTGATCCACCATCAACGGATAACTGTTTGCCCTGTCCATCGTCAAGTTTCAGAGTCTCAATTCGCTGCGCATACGTGGCATATGTCTACTACTTGTGCATTCATCTCACACCAACGCTATTCAACGCTGACGTCCGTACATAGCATCCGGAGGCCACTCTCCTACGTGGCGGAATTAGCTTACGGGCGCGGGCGCGAGGACCCAAGAAAAAAATACACTTCAGATCGTGGTATATGATGCATCATGACAATAGATCACCGACGAGAAGCTTTCGAAAGTTGCAACAACCCGTTGAACCTCGCACGATAGCTGTCAGCATAGAGCAGCGCAACCAGACCACTAACAAAGTCCCTATCGTATCACAGGTCAGAGCCAATAAATGAGATCCATTATGGTGATAACGTACCAGCTCCGCGCGAGTGAGCGTATGGGATAGTCCAGTACTATCGGTATGCTGGTCTGTACAAACGACGGCCAACGGTCCACAACGATTGCTTTAGGATTCGTCAGCGCACGGAGTCCCTCAGGTCCACCAAATCGTCCGTATCCACTATATTTCGTGCCCCCAAATGGCAGGTCTTGGCTGTGAAGGGAATTAATCACCGCGCTCCGGACGCCAGCCAGGCTACTCACTTGAGCTATAAACAGTAAATGTCAGGGTCACAGCACACAAGCCTGTAAGACTCACATAGAATACTCCAAAGTCATTAATAGACACCATGCCACAATGGAGCTCTTTCGCCACTTCGAGACACAGGTCTTGATGAGGACCAAAGACACTGGCACCAAGTCCGTACCGCGTTCCATTTGCGATAGTGATCGCTTCGTCGATATCATCGTACCGAATGAGTAAAGCAATCGGGGCAAACACTTTATGGACATCAAATGTCAGCAACCCGGGTGCACAAGCGCACAGCAAACAACACTCACATTCTATCTGTGCGATTCTCGAATTGGGCTTGACATCACCCACTACCGTTGCCTGGAAGAATGACCGCCCCTCAAGAGACGTGTGCAGGAGCTCCTTGCCACCGACATCGACACTTGCACCCTCCTCCTGCGCCTCGAATATTAGTTCTTCGAGCGCACTGAACCTGTCATTGCTGATCATGGAGCCACAATCCACAGTGTTGATGTAACCCTCGCGTGTAGGCGCCAGCACGGACCCGAAGCGCAACTTACCAACCCGGTCGGTTAGGATATCGTATAGCTCCTCATATTGCTCCGAGTGCACAATGAGACGCTCAATACCAATGCAGTTCTGACCGGCGTTTTGGCTGGTACATAAGAGAATTAAAAGGTCGTGGCGAGGAATTCCACAGAATAGCTCACAATATACCACGCATCCAAATGCTAGCCCATTTCTGGAGGTCCGTGTCTGGTAGAATGATAGCAGGATCCTTTCCGCCAAGCTCAAGAGTGACTGGCGTGAGGTGTTCAGTGGCGGCGATGGCAACCTGAAGAAGTTAAAGCAAATTGAATAAAACTCTACGATGATCTATTCACCTTTCTTCCGACTTCCTCTGAGCCAATGAAGGTGATGTGCTTAATAAGAGGGGACCTTGTCAAAGCCTCGGCCTGCTCAGGCCAGCAGCAGACTGTCTGGAGTCCCGTTAGTATCGTGATATGAAAATTACCCACACGCATACCTGTATAATGTCAGCGTCATATCCGAGATCCTCTAGGCACTTGTGAATGGCGCCAACAAACCATTCGGTAGACCAAGCAACATGCTCAGAAGCCTTGAGCACGATGGCATTTCCCGCAAAGATAGATGCAACGATTGGCGACCAGGCATTATGAAGAGCTAAAGACACATCAGCCACCTTATCAAACGCGTCATTACAGAAACACCAACGGTAGTTCCACGATACGATAGCAGATACGACACCTTTGGGCTCGTATATGACCTGTGACTTCTTGTAGCTCAACATCAGATTTGAATATCTGGTCTCCGTCCGTAGAGCGCGCTCTCCGTGATTGATCAACCACTCCAACTTTGAGCACGTCGTCAAGATCTCTCCCATAGCCGCATCGATCACTGCAGACAACCATTTCGGTAACAGCTCAGACAAGGACGTCAGATCAACTCACGAGTCTTTCCTGTGTCCCGGCACGCGACGCGCGCACATAACTCCTGGTTCTCCACGAGCCACTTCAGCAAGCTGCGCATGACGCGTCTTCGCTCACCAAAGGACGTCTCGCACCACTTGATCTGGGCATTTTTCGCGCGTCTGATCTTTGCTTCGATTGAGGGTGTATCGTCCGCAAAAACGGAGGTGATGTGTAGGTTGTTGGCGGGGTCAAAACACGTGATATAATCGTCTCCGCCTCCAGATTGGAGGGGGAGGAGGTCAGGGTCTTGGATATGCGAACGGAGGTTGGCATTGGGTATCACGCGGGAGTGCCAGTTGGGGTCGGCTGCCTGGAGAATAGCGATAGTTTCTATAAGATGTTCGACGGAAGCAGATAAGACGCACCTCTGGAGCAGGGTAGCGGAAAGGAACTGCGCTATTGACCGCCTTCTGGTATCTGTCAAACACCAGCCAGATGCCAAAGGCTGCGAACATAGTGAAGAGGTATAGTACATCGACGACGCTGGCATTTGGATCGTCTTCGAGCCATAAGTTGAGCGTCTTTAGCGGATGGAAGATGACATAGAAGAGCGAGTGCATGGCTGCGACGACAGCGCAAAACCAAGAAAGCCAAATCCGAAACCAACACGCTCAAAAGTATAATAAGGCAACGAACTTCACAACAAAAACACGTCTCTATATCGTCACGTGATGTCGCTGGTTGTGGTTTTGGCGCGCCGCTCACTTCAGCCTAAAGGCTAACTGACACTTCCCTGCACCCTTGAGGCCCATGAGGTACCATCGCGGAGGGTTATATGGGTAAATGCACTTCAATACATCCCCCCGCGATGACACCGACTCCTTACCCCGGGAGGGTACTGGCTCTCAGGCTCCAGGGTCGCGTAGCGCCTCTTTTCTGATGACGAGGAGCTGACATATGAGTCATGTAGCCAAGACCTTACGCGAATGCTACCTAGTAGGCGCTCTGCCCCCACTCACAGTTAGGTATTGATTTCGCCGTGCTGTTAGCTGTTTCGGTCGTATTTGGGGGAAGTCTCCTGAACCGTGTTTGCGCCTTCCTCCTTCTCCAACTTTGTCTTTGCCTACAGGTTCTTCTTCGATTAGTTGTTCACTTCCCGATAGCCCTTGCGCCTTATTTCTTCAGTTACTTTTGTCGCTTGAGGAGAACTGCTTCGCAGGTAGTGAGGAGAGCATGTCACTCGGCTAGACTACCCTCCTATTACTCCAAGTACTAATTTTCTCCCGAGTTGTCCGAGTCGATAGTATAACTTCACTTAGAAAACAAAACCACCTCAATGCCATCTGCGAGGGATTCGAAACCGAGAAACAGCCATGAGTAACACAAGTTCAAGTGAGTTTGTCTCCACAAAAATTACATCAGCTGAAATCGTAGAGCAACTTGAATGCCGATACTGATTTGTAGTTACGTATGGGTATATCAGACAAAAATCGCAATGTGATGCAACGAGGGGGTTATAATGAATCAAAGTCAGCGGAGAGAAGTGGCTAAAAGTGGAAAGGGATAAAACTCGAACAACACACCCGAGCATCCGTATGAACATCAGCATTAGCAATATGCCCAGCGAACAAGTCAGAAATGCGCATCCACGGCATGTAGGTCATATAGTCTCTTTGATGCTACTGCTCGAGTCCTTCTTCCGCTTGCCTCCACCAATGTTGGCGATCTTCTTCAGCGACACTATGCTCGATTTGCTCTTCTCATGTTGTTTATCCTTCTTGGATGGAGAGTCGTTCGAGCCCGAAGAAGTCACAGACATGATATCTGTTGCTGGTTCTGGAATAGCATCGTCCGCGGGGATGGCATCTATAACGCCGGAGGAGCCTCCACCGCCGACTAACCGGATAGTCGCGGTAGGTTCTTTTGCTTCTTCTTGCGACAGTCGCGGGGTAACAACGGGCTCTGATGACCCTGCCGCGTCTACTTCCACCGCGTCCATAGTGGGGGTCGAGGGTTGAAGTGGAACTGCTTTCATTGCAGGGGCGGTGTCAGCAAGCAGGTCAGCAAGGTTCTCCACTGTGAGGGGTGGCGTTTCTAGGTGCACGTCATCTGCAGTCGAAATGATCCGCTCCACAGGTATCTCCACGTTCTTCGTAGTAGGCGAATGTCTAGGAGGAACTTTATCAATTACCACTTCTGTTTGAATTTCCCGCATGCCGAACCCAAGACCCGCTTCGAGATCCTCGCTAAACGAACGTTGCGAGTCTGGTGGTGAGGGGAGGGAGACGACATCATTGACAGTCGGTAAGCCAACGGGTACTGGGGCTGGGGGTTTGGTTATGGCGATGGCGGGGACAAAGGGCTGGGATACAGCGTCGGTGACGTCAGTGAGCGCTGAAGGTTCTTCTGCGACTTTCAAGTCCGTGAAGACGGGTATAGGAACAACAACTTCGGAGTCAGCGAGGTTCAAAATGCCGAGACCATATCTCTCTGGTGCCTGTAATAACTGATTAACCGTAAAATTCACAAATAAGAATAACATGCATACCTTGCCCTTCTTCTCATCCAGTGATGGGGCCTGGATCAACCCTGACTCGTACCATTTCTTGACACTCCGGTCAGCCCATGCCTCCATCGGACTCAACCCTCTATACTCCCCGGTGAACCGCAGTCCACCCGGTCCACTCTCCCCACCACCATCACCTTGCCCCCGCCCATTTCCATCAAAGAAGTAAGCCTCATATCCCAGTTCATCTTCACTGTCTTCATTCTCTCCTTGTCCAAGCTCAAAGCCCTCCCCACTCTCTAACTCGTCGACAAAATTTGCGAGCCACCGCGCCCACCCTCCGGGTCCATCCCCATGCCAGAGCACTATCTTCGTGTCAAAATCGCGCCCGAAGACAATCACTTGACCCACGGAGCCGTGCTTGTCCGGGTTAAGGTCCACGCCGATGTAGTTGCCCGCCTTATCCACGACGAGCGGGAGCCACCCACGCTGCGAGTACTCTTTCCGTACATAACCATCGGGCACAGACTGCATGATATCACGTAGATGCGGATTATTTCCTGTCTGAGGATCATCATCGACTTCGCGCCAGAACCGCCATTCCTCGAGGACTCCTTCGAGCGGGAGTAACGAAAGACCGAAGAAAAGGCCCTCTGAGCACCCCGCTGAAGATTCTGCTTCTTGTCCATCCACGACAAGATACGAATCCCTCACCGCCTGCGGTAGTGCAAAACCAAATTGCATCTCAATTTGCGCGAGGTCCTGTGGAAGAATGCCGTAGTTGAGGGTATCGCCTAGCTCTGGGTATTCACGAGCCAGCCATAGTTTTAGGCGATTCCAGGTATTTTCTAATGGGGGGTACGGTGGTGGTGTGGTTATTGTATCTATGTGGAGAGGAAGGATGGAAGTTTGTTGTGAGCGGGAGCTGGAGTTGAACGTCAGTTGTAATTCAGTCAAGCTCCGGTAGGTATGGACGTACGAAGTCGGTCCATAGTTGTATGAAGAGACTGGAGATTGTGGTGGATACGTGTATGCAGGGCTGAGTGGGCCTGGTATCTTCAGAGCTGCTGGATTGAAAGCGTCTGGATGTCGCCCATGACCCGGTGACGAAGTTGGAAGCGAGAATGCCTCGTGTGTGGTCGACATCGCCTGTCCTCGGCGTACAGACTGATTGCGGTTAGTTGAGAACAGGGATGCGAACCAGTTCATTGCTTGTGGTCGCCAGCTGAGCGGAGGATTGCTGGGACTCACAGTCCGCAAGGTGTCGGGTGAGTATAAAAGGCGGTAGTATATGTTGTAACCCTACAAACCTGGTAATTGATTTCTTGCTATTTCTGTCCAATGCCGCCTACGCCACAGTCTGATCCCAACCTTTCCTCTCGACAACAGCCACGGTTATACTTATCACCAATATTCTAATAAGTACTATCCCTGTCTCTGTGAACCACTACTGACTTCTTGCCTTGGTGTGAAAATTTCAACTGCCAGCATTCTTGCTTGCTGCGCTTCGTCGTCTACCATGACGATATGTGCGGTATCATTATAACATGTGGTAAACGGCATACTAATATATTATGTACGATCATCACTGCGAATTTAGCATCTCTCCAAGCTTGTCGGAGACCTTGAAGTCGCAGGCTGTCTTAGCCTGTATCTCCTCCACCGTGACACCCTTAGCCACCTCCATGAGCGTCAAGAAGCCACCAGCCCGGTCGACATTGAAAACAGCGAGATCCGTAATAATCTGGCTGACCGACCGAGCGCCGGTCAGTGGCAAAGAACACTCCTGCATGATTTTGGGACTTCCATTCTTCGAACAGTGTTCCATGGCCACAATGACCTTCGTCTTGTCAGGATTTGATACGAGGTCCATGGCTCCACCAATACCTGCAGGTGTAACATAAGACCACGTTGATGCGACACCAATCCCCGATCCACGTACCCTTCACAAGCTTGCCTGGAATCATGAAGTTTGCAATATCGCCAGCCTGTGATACTTGCATAGCCTGCACAAACGTCTGATCAGCGAGGTTCCCAACCAACAAAATGGAACGTACTCCAAGTACAGCAACGTCCATGTGTCCACCCCGAATCATACCAAACGAATCAGTCGAGTCTATGCACAACACGTTACCTCATGTTCCACTCGTGCGCCGATGTCACTCACCAAAGATTGAAGCGCCAGGCAGCAAGGTGACTGTCTCCTTTCCAGCATTGGTGATATCCCTGTCAGTTCACCGTCAGCTTCTACAGCTGGATCAACTGGCGACACCTACGGATCAACTTGGTCCTCAGTGGGAAACGGGCCCATTCCCAGAATGCCGTTTTCACTCTGCAACCAGATCTTGACGCCTGGTCGGAGATACTCCGTAACGAGGGTGGGAATGCCGACGCCAAGATTCACGTAAAAGCCATCTTCGAGCTCTTGTGCTGCGCGCTTTGCTATTCTGCGGCGCGTGCTCTTTTCCAAAAGTTCCTCGGGTGATGGACCCCCAGCGGTCCCCGGTGGTGGAGCAGTCGCACGGATATCAAAACCTTTTGGTTCTGTGGCTTGCACAATACGGTCAACGAAGATCCCTGGGACGTGGATAGTGTTTGGTGGTAACGAGCCAATCGGAACGATTTCTTCTGCCTATAAACGTGATACGTGATAAGCTCCGTGATAAGCCCAGTACCAAATAATTTTTGTGCTACCCTTACCTCTACGATAACCAACCGCGCATTCCTTGCCATGGCATTATTGTAGTTGTTTGCAACATTTCGGAAGACAAGGTTTCCTGCCTCATCTGCCCTCCAGGCGTGGATGAATGCGACGTCACCAGCAATGGCAGGCTCCATGATATACCGCTTGCCATTGAATTCTTTGAAATCCTTCTTGTTTCCGGGGATAAGGACACCGTTTTCGAAGCCGCCTGGTTTAAATCTAATGGGTATGCCGCCGGTCTCAACGGTCGTAGAAGCGCCTGTGGGCGTGAAGAAGGCAGGGATGCCTGCGCCGTGTGCACGCATCCGTTCAACCAGGGTACCTTGCGGGACCAGTTCGAGGGACATCATTCCGTCGAGGTACATCTGCTCAAGGTACTTGTTTCTGAGCAGCAATGAGCACATGAGGCCAAGCTACAAGAGCAGCACATACCCGCCAAGGTATGATATTATGAGCTTATCGAGCTGCCCGCTCTTCAGTAGCTTGACTAGTCCATAGAATTATTTAAAAATCGCGCTGCACGGTGCAAAAAAAATGATGCATTTACCTAGACCCAAATCGCCAGAGCCTGCATTATTCGAAACAGCAGTCAAGCCATGTACTCCCTTTCGTCTTGAAAGAGCGGTAATCAAAGTCTCTGTGGGTGATGATCAAAAAATACTTCTTTGGTACCGGCGGACGACTAATTCACCAGGAGTACCACACAACCCGAACCCTGACGTTAATACCGTCAGCTTGAATTTAGGTGTGTTGGCATGGTCATACCTCCACTCAGCACCATGTCCCCCGACTTAACATCCAGCACGGCGGCATTCGCGGATTCCCATACTTTCTTCCGCTTAGGTGCAGCCTGAGCAGACGCCGCATAATGTCTGATGTACACCCGAGATAATGACAGACCCTTGTATCGTCGAACAAATGGTGGACTATGCTTAGGGAGGAGAGCGGGAGCCATTAAAGCCAGGACTCCGGCTTCAGGCCAGCGTTCCTTTAGCCTGACAGGCGGAGTACCGACGTGTCGGCTCGCATCGGGGTAACAAAATGTTTCCAAGCGTTGTCCATGACGAGGAGTGAAACAATATTATTTGACAGCGCCGACTGACCCGGTCCCGGGTGTTCGGCCGATATTTTTCCTCCGTGTTGGACATCGTCGAGCCCAAGCGAGTGATGCGCCTACCAAGTAGGCTGGTCGCGATGCATCGCACCCACTAGTCCCCTGAATCTGTTGTTTTCCATATTCTCCTATGCAGTCCGGCTGCCAAGTGCCAGATGACTCGGAATGACTGTTTCAAACGAGACGAGAATGGTATATACATGTGCTTTAATACACAGTGTTCACAAAGAGATGTTATTACCATCGCTACATATAATATCATCGGAACCTGAGAGCCATCAAAGCTTGCTCAGGTCTTTCCGTATCTTGAAATCGCAGCCAGTCTTGGCCTTGACCTCTTCAAGTGTCACGCCTTCTTGGAGTTCAACAAGCTCGAGGTGACCGTTCTTCCTGTCGACGTCGAACACCGCCAATTCCGTGATGATTTGACTAACAGTGCGTGCACCAGTGAGCGGAAGACTGCATTCCTTGAGAATCTTGGGTGTGCCGTCCTTCGCACAGTGCTCCATCACTACTATGACCTTCGTCTGGTCCGGGTTAGACACCAAGTCCATAGCTCCTCCAATGCCTAAATTGAATAGTTAGAACAACAAAAAGCATGGATATATCCGAATCACTTACCCTTGACCAGTTTGCCGGGAATCATGAAGTTAGCGATATCACCTGCTTGCGATACTTGCATAGCCTATGGGATGGACAAGGGACCACTGTGAGTTCGAGGAAAATCGAGTATATAAAGAATGCTCACGCCGAGGATGGAAACATCGACATGGCCACCACGAATCATGGCAAACGATTCACTCGAGTCTGGTCGGTAAAGTGAGCAAGGCCGGATCATGCGAAAAATATCCGAGACCATACCGAAAACAGAAGCGCCTGGTAGCAGGGTCACAGTTTCCTTACCCGCATTGATAAGATCCCTACAAAAAGAAGCTCGCTATATGACGAACACTTCCTGAGGGAGCTACTTACGGATCCACCTGTTCTGCCGTGGGGTATGGGCCCATACCAAGGATACCATTCTCGCTTTGCAACCAAACACGTACACCAGGCTCGAGGTAACCAGGAATGAGAGTGGGCATGCCAATACCGAGGTTTACGTAGAATCCATCCTTGAGCTCCTTGGCAGCGCGCTTTGCAGTACGGTGGCGCAACTTCTTGGCGAGTTCTTTTTCGGGGCTTAGAGTAGACTGCTCACTGGAAGATGATGTGGTTGGCGCGAGGGTGGTATGCTCTACTAGCTTTGGTGCGGTGGCCTGAACGATCCTATCAACGTAAATACCAGGGATATGGATGGCGTTTGGTGAAAGAGAGCCAACAGGCACAATTTGGTCCGCCTGCAAGGACCATGTCAGCTCGGGGCTAAATACGCGCCGTCCCGACTCACCTCTACTACAGTGAGCTTTGCATTCTTCGCCATGACTGTGCCGAAATTCTGTTGAGTGTACCTGCGCGAGTCAGCATACTCAGCTAGGCAAACTACGACAGATTTCCTCACCGGAAAACGCAGTTGCCAGCTTCGTCGACTTTCCATGCGCGAACGAAAGCGACATCACCAGCGATTGCTGGTTCCATGATATACTTGCGACCTCCAAATTCTCGGCTTTCTTTCTTAATACCTGGTATCTTGACTCCATTTGCATATCCTCCTTCGTTGTATCGCACCGGGATGGAGCCTTCCTCCACTGCCGTTGATGCACCCGTAGGGGTGAAAAACGCCGGAATACCAGCAGCATGGGCACGAAGACGCTCGATGAGTGTACCTTGTGGGCATAGCTCCAAGGACACCTCGCCCTTAAGGTATAGAGCCTCGAAGGCTTTGTTTCTAAACGAACAAACGCTCGACCTTAAACCTCACCCGAGGAGATGAGGTACTCACCCGCCAGGGTATGATGCGATGATTTTATCAATCTGCTTGCTATTGAATAGCTTTCCTATATACGCGTAATAAGTGTCACGGATCATAGCCAGTGTGGATAGAACAAACCGAGTCCGGAGTCGCCTGCGCCAGCATTATTAGAAACTGCTGTTAGCTTCGTGACCTCCTTGCGTTTGACCAATGCTCCAAGAAGGGTGTCTTGCGGACCGTTAGCTTTAACTACACTGTCTAGAGATTCATCCTTCCTCGAGACCCACCTGGCACACCAGCCAAACCAAAACCTGGGCGTTACGTGTCAGACATCGAAATAAATGAGATTGAGTACAAGGTGACACCCACCACCACACAAGAGAATATCTCCCGACTTCACATCTTTAACTGCCTCGTCGACAGACTCCCAGACCTTCGACTTGTTGGGTAATGGAATGTCTGAGGGGGTACTGTACCATCTTGCTCTGACGAAGACGGTTGCACGGGGTTTGGAAAGGACTGAGACAAGCGTCGCTCTCGAGACGCATGCAGCTAACATGGTCGGGGTGAGTTCAACTCTTCGGTGTCCCGCATTCCCCAGACCATTATATGGTTGTCACGTTGGTCACATGTCCATGAACTTTTTTGCCATGCGAGAGCGTTTTTTCGGAGCTCATCGGACTGAGACCTGGTTGCGGGGAAGGAGATTGATATATCGTTTCAATTTGATCGGACGCCCGACAAAATCACATGTTCTATTTGTACAAACCACTAATAGCGATCTTATATCCCGCCAGTTGATTTGTGCGAGCGACGTCTGACAGCAACTTGAATCAGGCACGATATGTGGTCATTTTATTTCCTATTTATATTGTACAACTCTCGGTGCTTTCATTCCTACACATCCCTATGTTGCCTCAGCGTCTCCTCGCTGGACCTCTTGGTTTCGCAAACGAGGGTTTTGCGGAGTCATCTAGCCGAGCGCTATTATCGTTAGTAATAGTACCCGCGGATCCATCATGATCCATATTAAGACCGGCTTTGAGGAATACCTCATTGAGTTCCGTTGGGTCCGACGTTTCAATCCTCTTCGTTGCAAGGGGGAATGTTGAACCAGTTTCCGCCAATAAATCCTTCACAGCGAGGTACGTCGACATAGCCGCTGATGAGTAGAGCATCCTGTACCGGACAGGTGACGTCGTGGGGCAAGAGTATATGAAGACTACGCAAGCAGGTCAGTCATACTTCATCCCATGTTGACGGGTAAAATGACACAGACCGATGTTTCCACCTGCCTCAGAATACGAGTTTGACCACGCATAAAACACGAATGCTAATGAAGACGTGTATGAGCACAGCACATAGGCATGATCGCAGTACAAGGAACACGTACATGGCTCATCGATTGGTACATTTGAACACAAATTATCCACTGTTACATTTGCAAGAGAGTCCAGCTCAAGTGTCTCAGTTGATGGTTCGATTTTCTAAACAACGCGTGAATCACACGCTCAGATATCATCAATAAGTGATACGAACCAATATGACGATCCGATTATCATCTCGCGACCCAAGCCCTTTCACAGCGTCCTCAGCTTGCGGGGACCAAGCAAGTCCTACGCGATGACCAATGTGGTTCTTCCTTGCATTGCTCCCTTCATAGCTATTTCCAGCTTCTCGTTCGGCCGCCTTGATATCTGCCAATTCCTGCTCTCGCGCGCTGAGAGGTTTGGGTGCAGCTTGATGCCTCTTGTGAGCCTCATAAGCTTCAGGCGTCACGTCCGCCTTGGATGTCGCAAACAGACTGTCCGTGAAAACTGTCGAACCCAGCGACCTGGTCAGAGAATTACGCGTTGAAGCATACAGTGTCTGTGTTGGTTAGGCGCAGTCCAAGAGGCGAACATCGACAATAATGCCCACCTTATCCCGGACACTGGCTGAATCTGGCACGTAGCTGATCGCAAGCCATTCTGGAGAAGGGTCATCTAGACGCGCCAGGATGTAGCATGGTTCCTTGTCTTCGAGGTGTTCTTGAAGTTGTATTAAGTCCTCGCTTAAGGATTTGGCGACTGATAGAGAGGCCACCGGAACGAGAGACTCTGTTTGATGGGATGAGATCACTACAGATGCGACAAGTAAACTAGCAGAGACCGTCCCGAATGATGACTTTGAGGAAGCGGATATTCTTTGTCTCTACAGCGTCGGAAAATGTCTTTGTTAGCTCGGGGGAGACACCTATGCCAGAGGTTGCGGCCATTGCAGGTGGTAATAAACGTGAATTATACAGTAGACTGATTCGGGCTATAGTTCAATTGAAGTGGCGTTTCGCTTTTATGTTGTTCAACAACCTGGAATGTATGGAAAGTTGGACAGCCGCTCCCAAAACTCATAAGCTCCCAATTCCGA
>MU837162.1:72988-92777 GCA_029603245.1 Rhizopogon salebrosus TDB-379
AGAACCGTGTAAACAGGTTCTAATAAGAGGTGAAAACTACCAGCTAGCACGGTCCAGAATGCCATATATCAACCTTGTCAGCAAGGTGGTGATCCGGCAATAAAATGGGTTTCCGCTTTTGCTGAGGGGATATGTTGCAATGTCAATTACCATTTTTGGATATGCTTCTTGGGCGTTGTGAAACACAATTTCCACGCGCGTTCCGCACTCCGGAGGCACCAACTTAGCCCGTCATGCATAACATGCCCAACAGCAACCTACAGCAGTGGAACAAGTCATGCATGATTATAATTAGGATTAATTTTAATGATTTCATGCAATGTGAACTTAGTACAATTGTAATAATATCATGCATGAAAATGACAGTATTGACTGATCAGATTGCAAACTGCGCCAGTTTATTCTGACTATTCCACCTTCGCAACGCCACAAGCGGATATATGGTATTGCATATCCAATGAATGGGTTTACGAGACGGCACTTCCAAGCTACATCCCGACCCCGCCACGAGGCCTGTAGCAGCGCCGCCACGAACAACAGCTACGCTTTCAAATAACACCGTGACAGCACATTGATTCTCTCTGCACGGGCCCGGCGTTGGTCCCTCCTGAATAGAGGAATGCATGTACGACGGATACGTTTTCGTGTTGTACATACACCGACCAGGCGGATAGTTATCGTCGGCGCTACTCAGAAGCAAGTCGACGAGCTCAATAAGCTGGTGGGCGAAGAGGCTGTAGAATATACGACGCGAGTTGAACCTTGGTTAGACGGAGGTATAAGCTAGATACCTGGGTAGTCGACTGTAGGTAGCGTGTATACAAGGTAAGTGCCTCGTGAGGCAAACACGAGTACGTTCGCTCGAACACCCCAACAGAAGGTCATAGTAGTGGGTAAACTCTCTATCGCCAAGCATCCTTGAGTCATGAGTTATTCGTGTGGAACGGATACTGAGAACGGTCTTTTGGAGGCAAGCAGTAGTACTTACTTCAAGCACGAACTAATTCATATAATAGGGGTGCTTCGTGTTTTGCTTCCGACTTCTCATGCTTATCAAGTCTTATTCATTCTATGAATCTCGACGCCGCCCGCAAGTGAAGGGGAGACCTATCCGTAATCTACACTATACATTATTGGTGGAGTATGGGTACATTCTATAGGTGCAAACATATGTAGTCGTGTCAACAAAACCAAGCCGTGCTCAATGAAAAATGCCAAATACGAAATCACTATCCTCACTGCATCCCCAAGGAACCCATGAAACTCGAGAGATCGAGCCCCTCATACTCATCCCCTGCGGGCATATCTTCAAGACCATCCAGGAGGTTCTTCTGGCTGACAGGGCCGCTCGGTTCCTTTGATTTCTTTTTCGCCGCTGTATCTTCCTCTTCCGTAGTTCGTCTGAAAAGGTCGAGGACAAGATCTGTATCCATCGACGCCAGACCAGAGTTCTGCTGTGTCACAACAGAGTTCGCGATGTTGAGCTTGAAGCGTTGCAAACTTAAGGGACGCTATCAGTGACTGGATTTAAGAAGGAAGAAAGTCAAAACCAACCCCATGATCTTCTCTTCTAATGTGCCCTTCGTGATCAAACGATATACATTGACGACTTTCTTTTGCCCAATGCGGTGAGCTCTGTCCATAGCTTGAAGATCCTTCATAGGATTCCAGTCATGCTCCACAAATATCACCGTGTCTGCCCCCGTGAGGGTCAGACCAAGCCCGCCAACGTGCGTCGTCAATAGAAGACAATCAATACTGGGATCCGAATTGAATGTTTGAACAATAGCGTGACGCTTGTTGGGGTCGGTTCCACCATCAAGTCGCATGTACGTGACAGAGGGCATATGTTGCTTGAAAAGGTCATTCTCGATGATGTCCAACATCTGCTTCATCTGACAGAAGATCAGAGCGCGGTGCTGAGAGAATGCACCGCTCGGCTCCGATAGGCTCTCCGCTGGATCGCTCTTCCCATTTTCACCAGTAACCGCAGGATTGCCTCCGATGCCACAATCTGTGAGTAATTGCCTGTGCCGCATTTGAGTGTTGCAGCTAAAAACATAAAGGAGGCCCATACCGTAAAGCAAGTAATTTCGGTGCATGCTGAATATCGTTCAAGCCCCCGATCTTGCAATTCATCTTAGCGAGCGCTGCCACGACAGCGTCTCTGTTGGTCTTCAAGATCAGCGTGGGATGATTACACAGTTTGCGGAGATACTGTAGTGATTGGAAAACATGCTGTTGCGGGGCATCCTTGGAGGATGAGACAGTCCCTGATTGTATGGTATCCTCCGCTTCCGTCTTGGCTTGTGAGCCGGAGAAGTCGTCGTACAGTTTTTTTTGCAAATCCGACAGCTCACAGTAGTAGTCCTGAATTATCTTCGGTGGAAGGTCGTGCAAAACATCCTCTTTCAGGCGTCGTAACAGGAATGGTAGGACTTGTTTGTGCAGAGCCTCTAGAGCAAGTGCGGCTGCAAAATCAAATTTCGTTAACCGTGATATAGGCTCTCAGTATGTGACACTTACCAGCTTCCCCAGTCTTCGCCTTTCCATCACGATTCGACAGGATCGGCTTGCTGAATCGATCGTTGAACGACGTTTCGGTCCCAAGGAAGCCAGGCATCAAGAAATCAAAGAGACTCCAGAGCTCCAATACGTTATTCTGGATTGGAGTTCCTGAAAGAATAAGACGATGCTGGGCTCGTATGGCCTTGACTGCTTTCGTGAGTTTTGTCTTCGCATTCTTGATCACGTGTCCCTCATCGAGGATGCAATATAACCAGCTGAAATCTTCTAGAGTCGAGATATCATTCCGAACAACTTCGTATGAGGTGATGACCACGTCTTTCTTGGACAGTTTGGAGAGGAGCTTTGTGCGCTCCTTGGAATTACCAGTGTAGAGAATGGGTTGCAAGTTCTCCGCATATTTCAAAATCTCATAGTACCAATGACCAGTAAGAGTGGGTGGGCAGACGATCAGTGATGGAAGGTGGACGGCATCAGGCGATTTGGTCTCTTCATACTTCTTGGCTCTCTCTGCGTGCTTGCTGGCAAGTATGCAGATGGACTGCAAGGTTTTTCCGAGACCCATGTCTAGAACGTGTGAGAATGATCCGGAGAAGCCCTAAGCGACGTGGAACATACCATCACAAAGAATACCGTGCAACTGATACTTAGCCAAAAACGCCAGCCAGTTAACACCGTCCTGCTGGTATTTGCGGAGCTCTGCCTTGATAGGAACCGGTATGGTGTACTGTTCGACTTTGCTACCATCAAGAAGCTGAGTGAGGAACTGTCGTTCTGTTTCACGCCTCCTCAACAGCTCCTCAGGGAACCCAGGAGGATCAGGCAAACCAGCCTAGAAAAATGAGTAAAAATGGGGAACATTATACTAATAAACAAGTACATACCTCCAATGGGACCATCTTGACCAGAGACGCGAACGTGTTGGTGGTCGCAGAGCGAATATCATCATCGGGATCGCTCATGCGCCCCAGAACAGGGACGATAAGGAAGATAACGTAGGGCAGTGCTTTGATGTCGAGGTATTGGACAATATCTGCACAAGGTATGAGCGATCGAAGATGAAAAAGCAGTTGAACACATACGATAGATGGCTTCTGCAGCACCCTGACGGTTTGACAACACAATTGCATCTGCCAAGAGTGGAATGATCCTTTCGATGACAAACCGCATGGCATCGGATGTCATCACATTACAGATGGTAGCGAAACATCGTGCGGCTGCCTGTCGAATGATGGCATATCGGCTGCGTAGCGCCATGGTAATAGCGGGGAACAACTCTACGAGTTTGGGCCAAAGATCAGGATGAAAGGTAGGCACAACAGCTTCAAGGACACTGAGCGAATCGATGACATCTTGTCCGTGTTGTTTGTCCATGAGGGCATCAGCTTCGTGTGGTAACTCTGGGTAGAGGTCAGGCATGACGGAAACGGGACAAAAAAAAATTCGGACCTGTCATGCATGCGCTCAGCAAGCCTCCCGCCATCGAAAGCCACATCTTCGGGATGACATGAAGGAGCTCGGAGCCAAATTGGGCAGAAAGCTGATTGAATGCTAGACAAGCCCCTCGTCTCGATAATTGCGCTTTCGCAGCCTCCTCGTGCGCCTTGGCACCATCAGCACCCTTCGAACTATCCTTCCCGTTCTTCCCCGACTGCGTGCTGATTGAATGCTAGACAAGCCCCTCGTCTCGATAATTGCGCTTTCGCAGCCTCCTCGTGCGCCTTGGCACCATCAGCACCCTTCGAACTATCCTTCCCGTTCTTCCCCGACTGCGTCGTCTGCTTTGACCCAGAGTTGATGCTCAGAATACCCACGTAGACAGTCCGCGAATACGTGAAGGTCGGTGTTTGCTCCACGTCTTGACAAAGGAAAGTGCACAAATTCTTGACGATCTTGTCCGGTGGTTGGGTGATGTTGTGCTGGAAGCAGAATTCGATGAACATCGCCACTGCTACTGCTGAGCGGGTCTGCAGATCCACGTTTTCTTCGTTCTGAAAGAAGCCAACCCTGAGCTTCTTGATGAATGAAAATCGAAAATCAAGCTACCTTGATGCCGTTCATGATGCCCTTTACGACAGGGCTAACTTTATCTGGGGTACTCCGGAACGCCACAAAGGCAGCTGCAAAAGCCGCTGAAACACGAGTGTCGTGTTGCGCCTTGACTTCTGAGTATTGTTCAATGCTAATCACGACCTTCTGTCTCTTCTCAGTAATAACTCCCAACTCGCGCTTCTTCGTACGTCCAAGGCTGTCTTTAAGCTTCGTGTACATTGGGCCGACCGCTTGTTCTGCGGTCTCTATTGTGAAACTATTCGGTCTTGTGCCAGTAATGTCAATTTCGTCGCCAAGATGAGGAATCAAAGAGATCGGAATCTTGCAATCAGTCGCGAAGCAACGCAGAAGCGCGGCGCACTCCGAGTGGATGCGGTGGAGCGTGAAAGCCATCTCGTGGTATGCAATCGGAGGCGGACCTTGCAGCCAGGCCAAACACATCGCGCTAAGCTCTGCAGCAAGAGGGAATGCCTCGATGATAGGCGAGGATGGTGATGTTGCATCATAGGCGCGGGCCCATTCCTCTGAGACGAGCGCCGCCAGGAATTTCTGAAGCATGCTAGTTGATTGTAGGTAATGCACGAGTATGGGCTGGAACAGTTCGTCGATGGACTGCAATCAAGGTGTCAGAAAAATTGACACCGCTGAAGGAAAAACGGAGTACCTTGGGAGGCCAGTAGATCATTAAGTATGCCATTGAAGTAGCCGCTGCAATTCGAGCTTGCATGATCACACCCGCACTGACCAACGATAGATCCTGCGCGAGCATGTTCTTGTCGACGTTATGTCTCTCCAGTGGCATTGTGCCAGAGTCATCTTCTGTGAAGGCAGGGAAATAAAACGTCGAGCAATCGATAGGAGCGCCAAGCGGTGTCATCATAGTCGAGTACCAATCAAGGACAGTTTGCTGCTTCACCAACCTTTTCATCCATCCGGGAACAGAAGCTACGATCTCGAGCGCTGTCCGCCACGCTGTCAAAGTGACTGCACGAATGTCTGCTCGCTCTTCTACAATCAAATTCTGGAAAAGAAGACGAAGAAATGGGGTGCCGATCCACTCCCGGGGAAGGGAAGCTACTGTCATGAAGGAAAGCAAAGTTTTGACCACAGCGAGGCGAACGTTGGTGATCGTGTGTCGGAAGAACGGGAAGAGTGTAGGTGCCAGTTCCGTAAGCGGAAGGCTAATGAGCCCCCCTTCAGAGATGCGATCGAGAACAAACAAACAAAGGCTTACGATACGGTAGCTTGTGCGAGGATATCGATGACCTTACTGTAAGTTACGAGTTTACCTACCGCGCATGAGTACTACTCTGAGTGACAACAATCAGACTCTTACCCAGTAAATCCATCACCGAGCCAACACTTGAGCTCAAGTCATCCTTCATGCCGCGTAGGCAATTCCAGAGAACCAAAAGCACTTTATCCAGGGATTCCGGAAGCTGTTCGACAATATGACCCGCAACTGGAAGCAGACACGATGCGGCCACAGCACGAACATCGTCATCAGGGTCGCCGAGACTATATGACCAGATGTTAGGAAGGTTGTGACCATCACAGATGCTATGTGAAATGCTTTACCCGAGTACTGCGGCATCAACAACGCCCTGTAGAATTTCCTTTCCTGTATCGCCAGCTGCCTCAAAGAGATCGCTTCGCACAGCAACCTCGTACTTGATTCCGAGAAGGCCGGCATGTCGAACTTCCCATACGTGACTACCATCACCCTTCTTGCTGTTGATCGGTTTGTAACCCAAAGGGAAGTCTTGACGGATCATCTGCAGGAGAATGGAATGGACATGCTTTACTGACTGCTGGGGCATGTGTAGCAGAAGAGATGCGAGTGTCTGTGACACCGTCTCTCGCACAGGTGCTACGACCTAGCTTGAACTCAGTACATGTATTATGCTCTGATGTTCACAGGACAAACGCACCTGATCGGAGACGAAGTCCCCAAAACGGTCAAGCACGAAAACGCACAATAGTTTAGCAGCTAGATCGTTACACCAACGTCCATGCGCAAGAGAATTTTCCTCCACGGATAAGCCGTCTAAATTATATCGTCAAGATGAAACTCAGCACGATCATGGAAAAAATATCACCTCTCATGCCACCCGATGATCCTTGGACCTTGAGCAACTCACGCAAAGCCATAGCAGCACCGTGTCTTGATTCCCAGTTTGCAGAAAATAGGTCGACCTCTAGAAGGGCTACAATACCCTGCCATACCCAACCTCCTGGAATGACCTCCAGCGCATGTGATTGTTGTGCTGCTTTTGGTGATACAGCACCGCCCTTGGAAGGATCTATGACGACCTTCTCAGGAGGGCATGTTTTGATATCATCAGGACTGTCTACCCGTGATCTCGGCGCATCCTGCGCTTCGGCTGATACCAGTCGTGCTCTACGTGATCAAGATAGTGAGATGCATAAGAAGATGTTGTTGTAATTGTACACACTTATTCGATGGCCCAGCAGCAGTCGTGTTGTACTTGGCACCAGCTGGAGGTGGAGGGGGGGCTGCAACAAAGGCAGAGTTACCTGGTTTCCGTTTCCGTTTCAGGCGGTTTCGTTCGCGCGCTGAAAGACCTGCAGCAGAGTCTCCTTCGGTGGCTGTCAAAGGTGTTATAGGAGATGCCGTGATAGGAGTTGTGCTCTTTGAGCGCGAGAGAGGTGGTGGTGGCGAACGTTCGCGTTTGATTGAAGGCTCGACCTGCATGAGAGAGTCTACGGGGGTGGCAGTTTCCTCTCTCTTTGGGGAAATATCATTGTCAGCATCAGCTTCAGCTTCGGTATCCCCTTCGACGGCGAGTTCTTTATCGAGGTCCATATCATCAGCGGCGCCCACACTTTCAAGAAAGTCAAGGCCAAGCCGACCCATCGCCTCCTTACGGGCTCTCTTAACCTCTGTTGCGTTTGCGAGGATGCCGGTTGGCTTTGAAAATTCTTTCCCGGATGATGCAAGGAGCAGTACTCCTTTCTGCATGAGCTCTTGCACAGAGAATGCGGGAAACTCGGGAGAAGATGTGTCTAGATCCGGGGGAGGTTTGACGTCTACACCTTGTGGCTGCCATACTGGCACGAGAGAAAATATTTGTGAGAGTGCATTTGATGCGGCTGATCTTGTTTCATAACTCTTTGAATGCAGGTAAGGTAAAATCTGAGCAGGCGAGTATCAGCATGAGGAAGTGTCAGGGTGCAATGTGCCAGACTGACTCGAGCTACGACGGCCATTAGCTCAGACCACGCCGAGGAGTCACCGAGAGGGACATGATGACGAGTTGACTTGATATCGTCCTGAACTGCAACATCACTTATAACACTTTTGGCGGCAAGTTGGGCAAGTTGTTTGGCGGCGGTATTTCTCACGGAAGACGAAGATCCTGTGTCAAGAAGTAGGAGGAGCCTGTCCAACCTAGAAGTCATAGATATATTAATATTTGTATGAAAACAAAGAGAGGAAGATGTACCTCGAAGTCATATCCGAAAAAGGAATGCGGTCAACGCCGTATCGGCGCGGGCCGGATGCAATGGGTTACTTTGAGAGGAAATGATCGTCTGGGGAATTTTCTCACGGTCTCCCCTTCCCTGTTGTCCTTTTTATCTTACAACCACGCGTGACGGAAAATGCTATTAGTCACGTAAATGTCACGTGTTTGTGACAACTTAACGCTTTCACACGTGGAGTTGCGCAGAGTCTGACGCTCGAACTGATTTGTTACATCTCGCATTTCATATTTTTTATTGCAGTCTGCACACGATGCTTGATTTATTTGACCAACTCCTTGCGGAGCTGAGTGACGACAGTCATACCCGTACGGCTGGTAAGCGTAATAAGCTGTCGAACATTGCCAATATTCTAACTCGGAGATGACTTCTTACTTCCCGATCATAAAGATTTACGGAGGTGCGGCTCGCTTTACTTCCAATTTTACGCCGAGGCTCGTTCTCTACGTAACAACATCGATTTCGGCCCATCAATGAAGCCTTTTATCGAACGGGCATATCGAGAAATGTCTTCCCTACCGCTATCCGCATCACTTTGTTGGCGAAGGTTGTACACAGATGCTTCCCTCTTCTTTGCTCTGTCCAAGGTTTCTAATCCTGTAAAAATCAATGAAGCAGCAGCTACAGAGGCTGTTGCTGCCTTGGATCGCGCCATCATCATAGCAGGCGCTCCTGGCAGAGTGGAACTTATCTATAGACTCATCAAAGATATCCAAGATGATCATCTAACGCTCGTACCGCTCGAGATCTCTCCTCCTACTATCCAGCAGTGCATGACAGAGATATACCATTCCAGCGTCTTTTCTGCCGAGATACCCTGCATTCATCCCCCACCGAGCATCTTTGGGAGGGAGTGGTCCGAAAAGCCATTTGTGCTCCGAAGCTATGGTCACGTACAACACTGGAAGGCCCTGAGTTCTTGGGCGTCAATCGAATATTTGCGTTCCGTGGCCGGCCCTGGTCGTATTGTGCCCGTGGAAGTTGGGAAAGACTATAGGACTGAGGAATGGACCCAAAGGTTGATGAGTTGGGACTCCTTCCTGCGGTCCCTGGACTTCCCTGAACGACCGGCCCAACCTCAGGGAGAGGTGTTATATCTTGCACAGCACAACCTCCTCATGCAATTTCCCGCACTTGAAGGCGACATCGGCATTCCCGAGTACGTTTATGCGTGCCCTGATCCCCCATCCTGTTACCCTGCGTATAAGCCTCCGGGAAACGTGGATCAGTTAGTAATCAACGTGTGGCTTGGCCCAAAGGGTACCATTTCTCCCGCCCATACTGTGAGTCCCTCCGAGATTAGACGCCCTGATGAAGCACGAGTCTACTGATCCATCTGATAGGATCCGTTTTTCAATTGTTACGGTGAACAGCTTCTTGCGCGCTAATTTATTCGTGTATTAACTTTGCGCACTAGCCCAAGTAGTTGGGCGCAAGACGATCTGGCTTGCGCCGCCTGAGGTTTCCAACTCGATGTACCCATTCAACCCATCGAGGTCTGGCACCGCTGATAAATCTCACAATCCAGCGGCTAACGTCACGGAGCCGTCGATGAGCAATACTTCTCGAGTGGATGTATTTCCAGATAGCGCTGAGGCAGAGCAAACATCACGCAATGATTTTCCAGCTTTCTGGAAAGAAGTGCCACAGAGAGCTATGTGCGTGACCTTGGCGCCTGGTGACGTGTTATTTTTTCCGCCTGGATGGTGGCACGCGATGCGAAGTGAGGAGACAAGTTGTTCAGTTTCGATGTGGTTTTAGGCGGAGCACAACCATTAGTTGTACCCGTGATGAATACTTGCGTGGCTTTGAATATTCCTTATATGCCCATATGTCAGTCTTCTATAAGCGTCAGACCGCGTGAGTGAACAGCATTCAAGTAGCCGGGTGGTACCGAATTTGACAGGTTACCACTGCCTGGTTTATGTTTGTTGGCAATTGTTCGACGTTCAACAAAGCCCCAGCCGTCGACGTCGACCCCGTCAAGCTGCCTACTCTCTTCTCTGGATGGCTATCTCGGTTGATCGTGTTGCTGGGCGCACGTCTCCATTCCCGGGAATTAGCAGAAGTGGCGCTTTATCTCCTCTGCCCTCTGCTTCACTAACGGAAGACCACATCGCCGAAGCACTACAACAGTCACCCGACGATGGCGCTACCCTTGACCTTACACACAGGAATCTTACAGACGTCGGCGAGGATGGTGCAGAGCATTTGGCAACCGTGAACAGGAGCGATTCCCTCGAGGACGATAGTTCAATACTCAGGTTAGTTACTGCGACACCTTGCTGCCGCAAGTCCACCATAACATTGTTTTAGGGTTGCTCTAGGGTACAATCGCCTTGCTACGTTACCTACTGCCTTTGCCCTACTGTCTCGCTTGAGATACTTGAACTTGCAGAACAATAGTTTCTCCATTTTCCCTGACGTGGTAGGTACCCATGCAGTTGACGCGTTGAATGCTTGCTGAAGGTGTCGCAGTTGACGGTCATGCCCTCCCTCGAGATTCTGGACATCAGTCGAAACAAAGTCAAAAGACTCCCGAGTCAACCGGGTTCCCTACTCAATCTACGGGTACGTTTACGTAGTTCATGTCTTGCTGTTTGTGCTGAATGTGCTCTTATCAGGTATTTTGCCTTCAACGCAACAAAATCACACACGTTCCAGGGTACTTTACGGAATTTCATGACCTCGACGTCTTGAAGGTCGACCACAACCCGATAGAATGGCCCCCGAAATCTGTGATGGGGACAGCAGATGGAGGCAAGGTTTGGATAGCATTCATGCAGAAGTGGATGAAGAACAATTCTTTGAAGAAGCCCAGTGTTGACTCGTTGTTGAGTGCAAATACTGCTCTGGACAATTCCATGTAGGGATTGAGTCTTGATCACAGCAGAATGCCGTCTGACATACCTTATAGAGAGGACGATATACAATCCTGGACTTCCATACAGGACGACTCAGACCCAGCAGTTACCCCTCATGCACGCTCTTTCTCCATTGACTCCACCTTTCCTCCCATGCCAGGGCCCACGAAGTCCACATCGCCGCGCTTTGACCGCCCGCCGCCTTTACGCCTCGGGATGCTTCCTCCATACAAACTCCCCCCTCCATCAAGCTCCCCTGACAGCTACCTGCCTACTCCTGATGAGTCTGTGTCTTCCACAGATGACGACAGTACAGCAGTGCTAGATGGTCCACAACATGGTCGCAAGGCGTCATTTACTGGGTCGGTTCGTGATCGTCGTCCAGCCCTGTTCGGAAAGAAGAGTCTACCAGATCTTCGTGCAGCCCAACTGAGTGACGATGTCGACAGGCTGGCCAGTAGGGGAGCATCGACAAGCAAGGGAATCGTCTCCCCCTCGCCTAAATCACATTTGCAATACGATTTTTCCATGCCCTCACCTCTTTCACATCGTCAGGGTTCTTCATCTTCATCTGACAGTTCCTCGCATTCCCGAGCCCCAAAGGCATACGGCCCTACGCCTCCTTCATCTGCATCAACCTCTGGCGATCCTCCGCGGCCGGTTCCCGAGGTCGAACGCCATGCATACTTCAAGCGTCTTTCTGCGCTTCCCGCCAATGTCATGATTCACAATCTCCCTCCATCACTATACTCCCTCGTGGAATGCGCACGGTCGTTGTTCTTCTCTGTTTCGCAAGTGTATCAGGCTCTTTCACACTACATCACTTACACCAACGACCATCAGCTCTCCTCTGTACTGAAGAAAGTCACTGACCCTGCATATACTTACATGATGCAGCTGAACGGTGCTCTCGATCGGTTTGATGCAATATGCAAGAGGACAACGCCACCTCCTTCACTCTGTCGAGCGCTTGTGGAGAGCAGTAGAGACACTGCGGCTATGTTTGGCAAAGCTATTGCAATGATGTCGCTGCAGCTGAACATCCTCGCATCGAAAGACGATGACCGCTACATGCGATCATTGGTGTTGATTTTTTACGGGGCCCTAGCCGAGATATCGCAGGCGTGGCTGTCGATGGTTCCGCACATCGAGGCAATTAAACCCTTTCTTTCGGACCACCGGCGGCCTTCTGTAGCCAAGCCCCATCCAGTTCCGAATCCCAGTCCTGAGCTTGTGCCTGCCTCAGCGCCACCGTCGTTCTTCCCGTTCAATGCGCTGCAGCATGGTGTTCCAATTGCCAGATCACGACCTACGCAATCCCTTGGTAGAACAAGAACCACACGACGGCATGCTGGATCGTTCAGCTCAAAAGATGTGGAGATAGGAAAGTCTCTACCATCGTATGACCTGCCGATGCCATCTCCTGGAATATTAAACAGTGCCACGCTTCGTGCAGGACAACGTCATCCAGCGCTGCCGCTTTCAGCGTCGACGTCCAGCCTGGTTCCTTCATTGATGAGTTCGAGTGCGCCATTGTCATCGTCGCTATCTGGACACCCGGGCTTCGCTGCTCGGAATGGTGTGCATTCGCGACAGATCTCTCAGACGTCCATTGGGCCTTCGCTACCATACGCAATCCCCCGACGCCCCACACTCGAAATCCCGCCTTCGCGTACGCTCGTCGATAAGGATGCCCTCGACGCCATGGAAATCGCGGTGGGGGCAGCGCCCGCTGTGTGGGAAATGCTGAAGGACATGGTGGATAACTTATCTGAAGGAGCTGGAGACCTCCGCAACACGTTACTTAAAGCTGAATCCACGACTGGGCGTTTACGTTCCAATATTGGGGCGATGCGGTGCGGAGAACCAGGGGCTGACAAAAAAGCGCTGCGCGAGGATGCACACGTGTTTGTCAAGGTGATTACACTTCTCCCCTGATTGCCTTTTCTTGCTTGTAACGCCTTTGGATCTCTTGCTTGGCTTCTTCATGCTTTTGGAATGATGTGCTGATTTGGTTTGCCTCGTGCATGGGATTTCCATTTAACAGATCGTGGTCAAATTGTCAAATGTGGTCAAGACGCACGGCAGCTCCCATGCTGTGTATTCAGATCTTATGGATAAAATGTTGGCATTGACGAATGCGACGCAGGAGTTTGTGATGCTCTTGCATGTCTCTTCATTCTCGCCATCGACGACGCCTCGGCCATACTCCCCGATGACTGCTGTTCTGTTACCATCTGCAGCTGGGGGAGATGGGCGGCTGGGCGCAAATTTGTCAAGGAGCCGCAGTTCGACACAGCCAAGGACATTGAAGCTTTTTGGTTCGATAGTACCTCCTCGGAGCGCTCTTCCGAATCAATCCTTCAATATACCCCGGATGAGGGATACTAGTGATGAAGGCTAGGCCCCGGTGGTTTCGCCGAGCTGATTCATAATGTATGTTCCTTGCCACGACCCACCTTCGCGACGCATAACGCCATACCCGAAGTTACCGTACCAATCATACCAATATCTCATATTACATACTCGACTAGTACGTTCTTGCTTTCAAAAATTCCATGCCTAGATTTTATGCTGGATCCTAGATGAAGGTGTGGTTGTAAATAATTAAAGAGAGTCCCAGAGCAAAGGGAAAAAAAGGTCGATATCTATAGAGCGAAATGAGGATATGTATGTAATTGTAGATCCATGAGATATTATCGTGTTTTGCGTGCATGAAGGAGGTTGTCTTGGACACGTTAATTAATGCGCGCGTGCGTCTGCGCCTTACTGAGCGCCATCTCCTAACATGCGATCAATCTCGGCTCTGATTTCGGCGAGGTTCGCCTTCAGCGTTTTAGCATCTTCGAACTTGCGATGCGCCATCGCCTCGCCGACAAAGGATTCGAGCAACGCCTCTTGTTCTAGAAGAGGCTGCAGTGTATGCGCAAGATCCGAATCAGGGTCCACACGTGCTGGCTCGGACGGCTCTTCGTGTGATGATGCTGTATTACGCTTCTTGGGCTTAGGCAGAGACTACATCATACCGCAGTTCAGTCAGGTAAAAGTGTGAATGCGCGTCAATAGCATTACCTGTAGTGGGAACATGTGTTTTTGTAAAAATAGGTTGGCCCTGGCGAGCACTGCGAGCTGTACACGGTCCTGGGAAGACCCTGTCACGCAAGGGATAGCGCGTATCCGTTTAGCTAGAACATCGTATTGAGCAAAAGCATCGAGGAGGCGCTTTCGCGCAGCCGACGCTTCTTTGGTTGGCTGGTCGTCATTGCTAATTTTAAGGCGTTGATCAATCTGCATAATCAGACAGTGCCTGGTGCGTACCTGAGCGTAAGAAGCAGGTCCTGAAACTGTGGAAGCGCATCCTCAATCTCCTTCTCGAGGCTAATGAACGCCTATTCCCGCATCAATACCACACAAGTAAGTCCAACAGCTCAAGCAACTCACGTCATAAAACCTCACAAACGGCGGTACGCTCACCATCTCCTGCCAGCACTGCTGTCGCGTGAGTATGGGTCTGCAGCTGCGGCACACCCTGACGCCGCGGAGGAATTTTTCCTCCTCGCCGGCACCTGCACGACGCACGCCGTAGTCAACGCCCTCCCCGACCTCCTCGATGCGCCGCGTCTTGGCATCAACAACAAAGAGCACTGAACAAGGCGCAGGGCGCAGCGGGGGTTTTGGTGGGAGGCTGCAGATGATGTCCCCGCAGAGACGGCAGTGGTGTTTACGGTTCGTAAGTGGGTGAAAGGAAGCGCTAGAGGTATGTAAGTAAAATTCTTCTGTAGGAGGGGTGATGGTTCTGGAGAGCCAGATGTAAGCAGGAAGACGTACGTGCATAAAGGACATTTAGATACAGTGGCATCGTCCTGCCAAGGTGTTATTCGCTGCTCCGCATCTGTAAAAGAAATCAATACCCATTCAACGAAATAAAATGAACCCGTGCATACCTCGAATATCATTCTTGGAACCCTGTACCATCTGGCTCTGCAGAACCCCTTTCCACAATCCACCCGCATCCATGTTCTTGAAGTCAATATTAAAGAACGACGAGGCCCTCCTCTTCTCCAGCCCTCTTCCTCTTCCGTTGACACTGCCCTCAACTTTCTTTGCATCCACGCTCTTATCAGCATGATTCTCTACAGGAAAATGCAGAGCGATAAGCTTCTCAAGCCTCCGCTCCAGCTTGGTCTTTTCAATCCGCCCCTCATCAGCACGTTTCTTCCTGAATTCACTAAACTCATCCGTGCGGGGCCGGTACACGCCCTTGGGCTGAAAACCTGGGCGGTAGGGAGCTGGAGACCGCGTAGGGGTGAATGCACGTGTGCGCGTAGAGGAAGACGCAGGTGCAGACGAGGTGGAAGGGAGCGACGGAGTTGACGCTGCAGGAGAGGCCAAGGTTGAGGTGGGTGCAGATGCCGATGCCGATGTAGAAGTCGAGGATCGGAGGGCTGGAGCAGGTGCGGGTACGGGCGAGTAAAGCTTCGGCGGTGGCTGGGGCGGAACCACCAAAGACGAGCGCTGGACGGTGCCGCTCTGAGATACAAGTACGCTCTCTCGTCTAAGTGAAGCTGGAGGAAGTAGCTTGCCATTCTCTGAATTCGCTGATGTAACAGAAGTTACCGAGGTGACACGAGTATGTACAGCAGGTGCATGAGGCCCATCGAGTTGACGGACGCTAGAGGCTGATAGAGCGGGAGAGCGGGCGCCTGGAGGACGGAAAGGCGAAGTTGCGGCAGGTGGACGGAGGCGCCTGAACTTGGAAGGCTTGGGGGAAGCGGGTAGTGGCTTCGCTATGGAGGGTGGGGAAGTTGCTGGAGATAGGGATGACACATCGAATTCTTTCTCCTTCCCATTTGCACGTGGAACTGGCTCCTCGTTCGGTATGGACACCTGGACATGATCCGGTAATGCGACGTCAGTGCGCGCAGGGGATGGTGTACCGGAACTGGCCGAGGAGCCGTTCACGGTCGGTGAGGAAGCAAGATCCTTTGAAGGTGGATCCAGACTGGGTGTTCGTGTCTTGCCTGTGTCAACAGTAGCCGCAGTTTGATACTCCGTGGAGACGGCCACGACCTTCTCAGACTCGTAGTACTCCTGCGGATGAGCGAACGTGGGCGCTGGGATGGGTGGAGCGGTAGAGACAATGCTGGATGATCGGGATATGAGGGGTGGGGACACGTTTGGAGACAGATGAATGCTAGATACTGTGCGCGAATGTCGTTTCGACTTTGAACGGTTAGATGAGGATAAACGAGAATACAAGCAGACGCACTCTGTAGGCCTGATACGGCACATGCGCAGGCGATTCCATAGCTGGACCAGTGAGCAATCCAATTCGATAATACAACTGCAGCGAGGACGTCGTGCACAAGAATGAACTGAGCCGCCCGTCGTAGGAATGGCGACCAACAATCAGAAAAACTGTGAGCCCGTCAGGGCACAGCTGCCAGGTGCTTGCCTCGCCCAAAATTCACAGCACCAGCGTCTTAACCGTCAGCGTCTGCCTTCATTGAGGGTCGATTATATAATCGTGCCTTCGACGAACTTGGTACAATACACCCACCATATTTCAATTATCAATCAGTGCTACGATAGTACATGCAGAAGGATAAGAGACGACCAGAGTCTCAAATGTAAGTCAAACTTGGCCTTTATGCCAGGAGCACACCAACCACTACACCCACCACCCCAACCACAAAGCCACGGTTGCTCATCTTCATCGCACCACCCGACTGCGTTGCTGTGGCTTGCGCACTTGTGCTCGTGCTCGTGCTCGTAGTCGAGGACGACGCAGTGCCATTAAGCTGAATCGCTTTGGCCTTGAATGCAGCAAAGGTATTGGCCGAGGACTCGACTGCGTTCACGGAAAACACCATGCCCTGCCCGCAGTGCCCAGTTTGTTTACAGTACACCCAAATCGGGGCAGTCTAAGAACATTCTCCATGTCAGCACAACTTGAAGACGTGATAGGATGTCTTGGTTACTTACATCATTAATCTTGATTGTATATGTAGGGAATGTCGTCGCGTCCGTTCCAACAGGCATGCTAAGAGCCTCGTCAGTCCCGCAGATCACATAATCAACACCAAAACAGTACTTACAACCCTGAGTCAAACCCAACTTGCCCACTCGTAGACGTAAGCGTGAGTGCACGGCATGGGTTCGCAAACGTGCTCTGTGTGGCCGTGTGGTTCTTTTGCATGAACTGGAACGTCACCGTGTCTCCGACTTGTGCGGTGATATTCGACGGTGTATACGTGAGGGTCGTCCCTCCAACAACAACCTGGTGATCTGTACTTGTTCCACTCGTTGGTGCCGCGCTGCCGGGGAAAGACCCGTAGGTTGTGGTCACAGATTGTCCGTTGCCAACAGGAACAGTCGCGGTGACAGTAGTAACCCCTGTCGCAGTCACTGAAGGTGAAGACGAGGATGAGGATGAGGTCGTGGTGTTACCCATAGCCGCTGCTTGAAAGGCGGCGAACTGAGTACCAGGGTTGATCGCAAAGACCATGCCCTGCTGGCAATGATTGGCTTGTTTGCAGTACACCCAGACAGGATTCGTGTCCTGCACCGTGAATTGGGCTACAGGAAACGGGCCGTTGGTGTTGGTGGCTGCCACCGGCAAACTATTTGCACCCATGTCAGCCTTTGTAAATTATGCAATTGTGTTGGTACTCACAAGCCAGAGTCAAATCCATTGGCCGCCTGCACGCATGGCTGAGCAAGGGTAGATTGAGTAGCCGTATGGTTGGATTGCTTGAAAGTGAAGAAAACAACGTCTCCAGGGTTTGCAGTCTTCACAAAATGATGAGGGATGGACACTGCAAGCTTGACTGCAAAGACTTACAACAAACTCCGGATCAAACTTCAATGGTCCTCCACCGACGGTGACGTTAAACTGGGCAGCTTGCGCCAATGACACAACACCCAACGCTAAAAATAAGCTAGAGAACATCGTGTTTTTGAAAACGAGAAGTGGCACAGAAATATAACGAGGCGTCAAGCCGAGAAATCAATAGGAAGGAATGGGACGCGCAGCGACGAGAAAAGTTGAAGGTGTCGAGAGAAAAGCCGAAAGAGCAAATAACAAGGGTTGTAGCTGTAGCCATTTTATATGCGGCAATTGTGCCAAGGTCAATGCAAAGGAAGACAAAGACAACGGCCACAGGAGAAAAACCAAACCCCATTATGGAACTACAATGATCATTGTCATGCGACCGATCGTCCCGTTGCCGAGAAACCATCGGCATTTCCTTTTTAGGCGCAGCCAATTGTGCCCGCGCCAGACAAAGGGCAGCACATCGTGACATCCTACATTCCTCGCTGAACGTTCTGACAACTGGTTGGTTGGAATCACTCGGAGTCAGCCGGGTGGCCGAACCTTATTTCACGGTACATGGGATACGGTACAGCTCACTCACTTCGTTGGATAACACAATTTCTATCACTGGTTCCAGTCATTTTCCCAAAACGTCTGCGTGGAGTAGAGGCACTGACTATTTGATGTAACTGCTTTCGCTTGGATGATTATACGTACGAGCATATGTTGCAACGTTAGATATATTGAACCCATACTACGATACAAAACAGGATGTAGTATGTACATACAAAACCAATATCCAGTGATAGATATCCACCATCAGCCACAATGTACAGCAGAGCATGAATCCATCGAATACGCCACACGTGCCAACAAAATCTGTATCAACCTAACGTTGTCCACAGGTCTGTTTGGCGCCATGAAAAAGAATAAGTAAAGTCCGAGAACGATTGGCGAAAGTCCGCCCTCTTCAATCCCCCTCAGCAAAATACTTCGTGAGGAATAGTCCCCACTTCCGTATCACGGGTTCGATAATACCATCCCATTCTTTCCCATATAAATCACCTTCGAATCGCCTGAACGAAAATATTTCCCGGTGCTCTGTCGTACCTAGAATTTCGTGAGCTTCAGCACTTTCCACTCGGCTGGGAATGGAGTACAACTTACACTTACTGCAGGCTTCAGACGCAGGCTTTGATTGGGGCTGTACATCCGAATAATCGATGTCAGGGAAATTGGGGTGGAGATAAGGAGCATTTGTTGCTAGGTCCTCCATTTCAATAAGCACCAACCGTTCGAGTTGTTTAGCTAGCGGATCGGCGGGACCCTGCTTGTTACGTGCAACGTACTCCTCCTGTACCAAGGACTCGTCATAGTCTTTAGGATTGTTTATGCATCCGGGCCACCGTGCGCGAACACTTTCGTAGCGTGGACCACACTGCGTCTTCCAACCTTTAAACCGTGTTTTGACACATTTGCTATGTCCAATCTTGAGCCAAAGCTTCCCATCTTTTTTGGGATCTTTGGAACTGGGTCAGGTCCATGGCAAGATTTTATACGACATTGGGTAGCAAAACACCTACCAGTGACATTCAGGACATATACATAGCCTGGTTCTTGGACCTTTGTCCAGATATTCCTCACGCAATTTGCAAGCTTTTTCTGGGTCTCGCGTTGCAGGTATGAAGGTATCAAATCTGATAAACGGTCAAACAAGGTCCAGCAAGGATAGCAATGAACAATACCACAGGATGGGATGAAGACGTCTTCTCGCCCAGCTCGCCGCACGATTAAGTCCCTGCCGCTGGCACCTGCTACAGCTTTTGGGAGATGGTGATGACAATAGGCGGGATCATCCTTGGGCCATCCGGGGGTGACAACAACGCGCAATTGACACAGGCGGTTATATTTCTTGGATATCCCACTACACTGCACTGTTTCCCGCACATACAAGGTACCCGTCATGTGGGCCGGGGTGCCATTGATCCAGGATTTATGCTGATAGCAGTACTGACTGGCAGGTTCG
>MU837163.1:25181-36495 GCA_029603245.1 Rhizopogon salebrosus TDB-379
GTACCTGTGTTTTTGTATCATCATGCTGACGCCTATAAGGCAGTTTTTTTGGTTTGTACGTCGAGTCTCCTCCTACGCTGGTTGACACAACTCACCCTCTGTAACAGGTTGGCCTGGGGCGAAGTGACAAAGTATCAGCCGGTGCTTCGGATGATCAATTTCCCGCAAGCCGAACCTCCGTTGTCTACACCTCTAAAGATTCTTCTGACGAACAAGGCGGACTCCTCCTCGGTTCAGAGACAGAGGACTCACAAGTTGCATCTTCAGTTCAAAACGCGGCTCCTCAGACGTCACACCATTCTTTCGATATCGACCCAAACAGTATCATCAAGCAATCCCATTTCCCGGACGCTACGGGCGGTCTTGGAGATGTGTACAAATGTACACTGAAGAAAGACGCAATTCTGGAAGATGTAATTCACTCATCCGTCTTCTTTATACCTGTGCTAATTCTACCTTCAGGTTGCAGTCAAATGCCCGAGGTTCCCAAATCTAAGTGAAGCCGAAATTGCTAAAATCAACCACGTGTGTTTTGATAGCATTTGAGACTGCCACACGTCTGAATATAATTTCTTTTGAATATAGAATCTTTACCGTGAAATCAGTATCTGGGTTGATTTAAAGCATCAATTTGTATTACCCTTGTATGGCACCACGAAAGGTTTCGGCCTCTTCCCTGCATTGGTCTCCCCCTGGATGCCCAAAGGAACATTGAACTCCTACCTTAATCGCCAAGATGGGACCCTTACGACGATGGTCAGGCTTCACATTGTGAGTATTATATCCGAACCTCATTACAAGACCTTACCATTTTCCCGTAAGCTCAAACAAATCACTGTGGGACTCAAGTATCGTAAGTAGCGGTTTAACCGTAGAAGTACCGACGTAACTGATGGTCATAGTCCACGACAACGACATAATTCACGGTGACCTGACTACTGTAGGTTTACATATGCTGTATACCCGTGATCCTCTGACCATGAGCTTAGAATAACGTCCTGGTCGCTGCCGATGGATCCCCTCGCCTTGCGGACTTCGGTATTTCGAATATCATAGTAGCATCCAACCCTGCATTCTCCTACCACACTGGGGCAGTTCGATGGGCCGCTCCAGAGCTCATCATTGTTCCGGAAGGTCAAACTGTTCAACGTACGACTAAATCCAGTGATATATATTCTCTCGGGTGTATCATGCTTCAGGTCAGTATCTTGATTTACGTTGATATTGGCACTGACACAACAGATACAGGTGCTATACGGGAAACTGCCCTACTGGTGGATCAATACTGCCCTGCAAGTCGTGACATTAAAGTTCACTAACCAAGAGCCCATTAACAATACAATAGAAATTCAAGCCAATCACCTGAATTTCTTGCGGCGATGCTGGTCAACCGAGAGCGAGAGTCGTCCATCAGTAGGGGAAGTGCTGGACTTCCTTGAGGAAGCTGTCTTTAATGGGGCTACTCCTACATAAGGTCTCGATTCACATGTAACGACATCTCCCTGGATCTCTTGTTCCCCCATTGTTATTCTGGTTTTAGTTTCTGCGCCTTGATTTTTTATATGTTTACAAACTTATGTCACTATTTATAGACGAGTCGTTTTCCATGACTATGAGACTTGAGTGCTTATGTAAACGTGCGAGAAAATGGAGAAGAACTTACTAGGGGGCCTCGTGCTGGCATGGACCCTGCGAGTGAAGGGAGTACACGCAGAATCATATAATCCCACTGCACAAGCACCAATCTAAAGGCATCAACGTACCGCTGCGCGTTTTCAGCATCAGCTCCATTGGCGACAAAGCTAGCCCAAGTACAGCGCGAAATGTCGGCTAAGTTGCAACCATCACAGTGGAGAGTGCATACAGACTTTGAGAACAAACCACATGTCGGCTGGGGGACACTTGCCTGTCATTTTGATGTCGAAAGTATACGAAAGGTGGAAGACGATTCTAGGAGTCGGACTTCCACTGCGATCATAATTTTTTTTTTAATAAGGCGGCGCTTGATAGCTACTCGCAAGGTAGCATGCGGGTTGTGCCAACATGACTCACTCCGAAACAGCATATTGTAATCGATCCACGATCGTTAAAATTCAATCCCATGAGGCGTGTGTTTCCATTTTCGACAGCAAGCATTGATTGTCTTACATTGAATGGCAATCACAGATCACATCAGCTAAAGGAAAGGGGTCCACACAGCCATCAGATTTCTGGGCAGAACATTCCAAGAAATAGAATGCATGTAACCCGGCGGAATAGGATACTACTAAAGACCTGATGAACACAGGAGCAGGGCATGGCTGATGTCTTCCTCCTTCGTTCAACCATACCGCAAGGATACCCACACTGAAAAGCAGCTTGCGCTACGAACACCACCACTGTAGCACGTCCAAGAGTTGTGCACATCATAAGCGGATGGTCAGAAGTGAGCTGCATTTCGAGCTGGCAGAGTTTGAACTAGTAGTAGAACGGCCGTCAAAGTTTACTCTCGCTCGATTAGAAGTATTTACATACTCGCTGTTCGACGGTCCAATGACTCGGTTCGCTCATCCCTTATGCAATCACATTCTCTAACATAATCGATCATTCCCTTAGAAAGGAGTCTGGAAAGTGCAGCGAGTTCGATGCGTGTATAGAAGCGCTGTGATGTAAAATCGTTGGGGACGTTTAATGAGATATGAGGCAGAAGCAGCATATAAAAAGTCCAATACACGTACTTCTGCCACTCAAATCATGACATCCACAATCCCTCCAGCAAGTTCACCTCCACCACAACCCTCCTCCAGAATGACGGAAGAAGTAGCGCAGTTCATCACTCGAAGCTCCACACCAGTTCGTCAGTTTGATAACCTTGGCGATGTACCCGCAGTTGCCGTTTTGCCTGAAGGACGACGTATGGCGACGGCATCGGAAGACGGTATACTTCGTCTGTGGGACTTGAAGAACGGCGTTCTGTTGAAGGAATTGGAGGGGCTTGGCCGGGAGATGGGAAGTATGGCATTATCGCGAGATGGGCAATTGATAGCGAGCTGTGATAATGGAGGAAATGTTATCGCCTGGAACATTGACACTAGCAGACGTCTCACTCGAGGCTTCAGGCCCCATGAGTCAAGCAGTTGCTTGTTGGACTTCTCTCCTGACGGCGCAACGCTCGCTACCGCATCGGACACGATGACTAAGCTCTGGAACACAGAGACGTGGCAGGTGCAAGGACAGCCAATCGATTGCGGGATTTTCCGGGTGAATTGTGTTCGATATTCACCGTCTGGCCAACTCCTTGCTATCGCGACAAACCATGGATCCCAATCGTGGGAACCCAAAGATACTATTCAAGTGTGGAATCCAGCCACCAGGCAATGCATCGCAAAATTCGGGGAAGGAGCGACGTCAGTGTCACTCCTATGGACGCCCGATGGCACATGCCTTTTATCAATAGGCAATCCCACCATACGACAGTGGGATTCATCTACCTGGAAGCAAGTCCGTGACATCTGGAAAGGCAACGTTGGCTCGTGCATTGCCGTGAACTGTAATGGCACTCTTGTTGCCTACCCAACTACATGCAATCAGATTCGCGTCAGGCGGCTCTCGGATGAGCAAACCATCGCCATATTCCAGCACTCTGACCTCCCGTACTGCATCACTTTCTCCGTGGACGGCAAGTACATCCTTGCCGGAGGTAAAGATAAGAAGATCTCGCAGTGGGCAGTACCGAAGCACGCTTGGCCAGAGGATGTTCCCAAGGATCAGCCGGCACACAAGGTATGTTTGCATTCTTTTTTATTCCTTCGTCATCTCACCTATCCGTTACCAAGGCTCAAGACTACGGTCCCGGGTCTGGAGACTTCGGTACAAAAGCTCAAGGTTGCGATACCGATGATCAAGACTCTGAAACCAAGGCATGTGTACACCCTTGAGTCTTATAATGCAATACGAGGGTGCTTCACGCAGATCCTCGCTATGAACATGACAGTCCGCAACGCATGCATAACCGGGGACCTGCCCACTGCCGAAGAGCTGCTAACGCAAGCAATTGACGTCAATGGCGACAACTACCGCTCATATGCCATTCGTGCCGTTGTTATGGCGCGAAAGCTAGATTGGGATAACGCGCTTCGTGATGCAACTAAGGTTAGATGTCGACCTGGTCTCCCTGTACCATAGGCTAATATTAATGCGATTATAGTCCATCACCATTCAGCCTTCGTTGATGGGTTATATTTCCAAGGGTGTTGCCTTGTGCGGGAAAAGGCAGGTCCACAATGCCCACAAAGCGTTTGACCTCGCATCCACGTTCGCCGATGGAGATTCAAAGACGATTCATTTCTTATTCTTGGTCAAGGCAGGTTGACTTTCATTTTACGTACTCCACGCTTCATTACGGTTACCAGGCGATCGCTCTATTCAATGCGAATAAACATGCGGACGCAATGTGGCGCGTTCGGGAGCTAGCTGCCACTTGTCCGAATGGTGATACCACCCTTGCATGTCGTGTCGTGGAGGTGAGTGTCATGAAAGGAAGCCCACATCCACGCGTAGACATTGATCTCTCTGAACTTTGCGCATCAGGTGTATCTGCACATCCAACTGGGAAACAATGCCTTGGATCGCGCTTGTCCAACCGAAGCTGCCGACCACTTCACCGCTGCTGTCAATGCTGGCGCATTCTTAACTAAATCGAATATTGATTCTGAATATGAGGACTTTGTGGTGGTAAGTTGATGTTATGCGACAGAAATATTCTCTGTACTGTACTAAGTATGTGTTTTATGCAGCTGTTCGGGTGTGACTTCACTTCTTTGTGGCAAACTGCAAATCAGAAGCGGTGCCACGCTCTCCTTCGGGCAGGTAGACTTGTAGAAGTCTTCGAAGCTTGTCGATATATGGCAGATATGAGCGACGAATCGATGAAGGCTAGCTGTCTTAATTGGACCATTGGCAAGTCTTCAATAATATCACCCGGGCTCCGCCCCTCACAATACCTCACTCAGGTTTCATGCAAGAGATGAGCACGTTCCGAGACAGTGCTCCCAAGGCAGATGCTACCCGCGACATCATGATATGCAAGTATGAAGATGACGACACGAACAACAGCATCAGCGACATCGACAGCGACATCGACCGCGTCGACGATTTAGATTGTTGACATACAAAACGTGTTTGAGAATCTAGGAGGATTGTCTCATTGTGCGAGTCAAAAGCATCACAAATGGTTCCAGGCACGCTTAGGGAGGATGTTGTGGCTGCCTGCATTGTAGGAACAAAGAGACAGGATAGCAGACATTGTAAAATATATTTCCACACCGACTACAATTTGCGTTGGATCGGACTCGTGCCGGATTATGCCGGCCCACCAAATTATCCTCAAAGACGGTCACAAGGAGTATTCGCCAACATCTTTTTCTTAAACTACGAAGAGACTCGTAATGTCAGGCCTACCCATCGTCGTAGGTGTCATATTTTCATGATAAAGGCATGCTCAACGCCCGGCATCCAGGGAGGGTGCAGCGGATGAAATGGGCTACAATCCTTACATTAAGGAGACTATGCCAGTGTAATGCATATTGACGCTTTCGTCCGTCCGAAACATTGGTTTCGTGGTCAAGGTTTGCGAAATTTCCAAGATGACTCGAACGAACGGAAAACTCAATTGCCTGATGACCATGTTTGTGCCCATATCGAAGTAACCGTAGTCTGCCGTCTGAAGAGTCATGATTTGAACGAAGAAGTAACTTGCGAGAGCTATTATGTATCGCACCGAGAGCCTAGTTTTGTAGTCGTCGGAAAATCCTTCGAGGGCGTAAACAATGCGGTCCAGCCTGCGGAAGCTTGATCATCATCTGCTACAGAGCGAGTCGGGCAAACCATAGACCTGGCATATAAGGCCAGGAGTCAACGTGGCGAAACAACAAAGACAGGCACCACAATCTTACTTGGCAACAGTGAATCGTTGTCTTATACGCAGGAACTATATGTTGACGCCGGAAAAGTTGAAAATCGGATACTGACAGTTCTAGGGAGAGTAGGGATTGCGCAGCAACTATCCCAATGTCTGAATCTACCAGGTATAAGCAGAAGAGCCCTATGAGCAAAAGAAATGCACCCTTAATCTCAATCCTTTCCTTCCACTGCACAAGCGCCCATTTCCAAAGGCGTCAACTTCCTGGTGTACCTAGTCTGACTTGACGCAACGCTGCGAAATTGGTGAAACTCTCGTGGTGGAGAGTGAATAGACACCTTCTGAATCGACCTTATGTCGGCCGCGGATGCTAAAAAGTAAAAGAAGACCTCAGAAGTTAGACTTTACCATGATAACTCAAGGTGGTGCTTAGTAGCTACCCGTGAGTTCGGTTGGCACAACCCTGCACTGCAGCCTTGCTATAACCGGTGTGGTATGATCGATCCACGACTGTCGGAAGCCGAACTCTGTGGGGTGTGCGTCTCCAATAATGTCGAAAGCAAGCATTGAATGGCCTCGCGCGAAATCACATCCGCTAATGGAAAAAAATCACGCTACCATCGGATTTCTGGTATCATTCCAGGGAACAGGATGCATGTAACCGGGCGAAATACGACGTACAACCTGATGGACGTTAGAGGGACAGAGTATGCCTAACCATGTAGGTTATCGTCCAACCGTGCTGCAGATACCTGCACTCATCAACGACCCGCGGTTTGAATAGTAACAAAAGATCTTGTAGGATGTCCAAGGGTCATCCATATGATGATTACAGCAGAGGATAAGAGAAGTAACCTCCTTTCCGGCACTGGCCAAATTTGAGTTAGCACAATGACTTTTGCACGCATTCGATTAGGAGTGTTTATATACTGGGGTTTCACCAGTCCAAAGGTTCGGTCAGTTCATCCCATATTCGACCGTGTTCCCCAACGCGAACAACCAATCATGTCGTTAGAGAAGAGTCTGAAGAGCTGTGCAGACACGAGTTAGCTGCATGTGCAGAAGCCCTGTGATGTTAAATTGTCGCGAGGAAGTCTGATAAGATATGAAGCGGAGGAACACAAAAAAGCCCAATAATTGCGCACTCCAACCGGCTCAGATCATGGCACTCGCAAACCCTCCAACAGGTCCATCGCTACCGCAATCCTCCACCAGAATGACTGAAGAAGTGGCGCATCTCATTATTCGAAGCTCCACGCCAGTTCGGGCGTTTGATAATGTTGGCGAGGTAGCCACAGTCGCTGTTTTCCCCGATAGACGACGTATGGCGACGTCCTCGTCAGACGGGATACTTCGTGTGTGGGACATTAACAACGGCGTTCTGCTGAAGGAATTGGAGGGGAGTAGCGAAACCATGGGACGTATGACCTTATCACGAGATGGGCAATTGATAGCAAGCTGTGATGATGGAGGATGCGTCACCGCGTGGCATGGGGACACTGGCAGACCTCTCACTCACTCCTTCAGAGCTCACTCAAAGAGCTGCTCGTTGGACTTGTCTCCAGACGGGGCAACGCTCGCCACTGGTTCATTGGACTGCACGACCAAGCTGTGGAGCACAGTAACATGGCAACTGCAAGGGGAACCAATCAATTGTACCAACCCCGTGAATTTCGTTCGGTATTCTCCGAACGGCGAACTTCTTGCCATCGCGACACACCGAGATGTTCAAATATGGAATACAGTCACTGCGAGACAACGCGTAGCACACATCAACCTAGCGGTAGTAGAGTCAGGCCCAGGCTGGTCAAGTTCGTACGACCGTGCATCATATTCACTCGTGTGGACGCCTGATGGCACACGCCTTCTATCGATGTGCAATCCTACCATACTAGAGTGGGATTCATCTACCTGGAAGCAAGTCAGTGAGCTCTGGAGAGGCCAAACTGGCATCGCCGTGAGCTATGATGGCACACTTGTTGCCTATACAACTACAGATAATCATGTTCGCGTCAGGCGATTCTCGGATCGGCGAACCATCGCCATATTTCAGCACTCTGACTCTCCATACTGCATCACTTTCTCCATGGATGGCAAGCACATCCTTGCTGGAGGGAAAGATAAAAAGATCTCTCAGTGGGCAATACCGCAGCAAACTTGGCAAGAGGATGCTCTCACGGACCAGGCGACGTACCAGGTATTTTCGCGTTCATTTTTCAATTCACCATCTCAATTCTTTGTCATTTCTTTGTGGTCCTAAGGTTCAGGAATGTGATGCCGAGGCTCCGGGCTCTCATTATAAGGCATGGTTTGAGTCTTGTAACGCACACAATTCGAGCGTGTCTCATCATCATACAGATCTTTGCTATGGACACGGAAGTGCGCAGCGCATGCATAAGTGGGGACTTACCTACCGCTGAAGAGCTGCTAACGAAAGCAATCGACGCCAATGTTGACAACTACCGTACATATGCCGTTCGCTCAGTCGTTATGGCACGAAAGTTGGACTGGGACCACGCGCTTCGTGATGCAACTAAGGTAAGACGTACCGATCTCGTCCATCATGACCCCTTCACAATTTTGACGCGGTAATAGTCCATCAGCATTCAGCCATCATTGATGGGTTATATTTCCAAGGGAATTTCCCTCTGCGGAAAAGGGCAGGTTCGGAATGCTAGCAAAGCACTTGACCTCGCATTCACATTCACGGACGGAGATTCAAAGACAATCCATTTCCTATTCTTGGTCAAGGCACGTTGATTCTTTCCTACATACTGCATGCCTCATTACAGTTGCCAGGCTATAGCATTCTTCAATGCAAATCGCCATGCAGACGCCATGCGGCGCGTTCGAGAGCTAGCTGCCACTTGTTCCAGTGTTGATACTACTCATGCATGTCGTGTCGTAGAAGTGAGTATCGTACATTGAAGCCCACATTCTCGCGTGGACACTGATACCTCGCGCGTCAGGTGTATCTGCATATCCAACTGGGTAACAATGCCTTGGATCGTGATTGTCCCACTGAAGCTGCCAACCACTTCACCGCTGCAGTCAACGCTAGTACATTCCTAACTAAACCAGATATTGATTCTAAATATGAGGACTTCGTGGTGGTAAGTTGACGTTATGCAATAGCAATGCTTTCGATGCCAATTACGTGTTTTGTGCAGCTCTTCGGATGTGACTTCACGTCCTTGTGGCAAACCGCAAACCAGAAGCGGTGCCATGCTCTCCTTCGGGCAGGTAGACTTGTAGAGGTCTTCGAAGCGTGCCGATATATGGCGGATATGAGTGACGAATCAACGAAGGCTAGCTGCCTTGATTGGACCATTGGCAAGTCTTCAGTAATGTCACCCAGGCTCCGTCCCTCACAATATTTCTCAGGTTTCATGCGAGAGATGAGCACGTTCCGAGCCAGTGCTCCCAAGGGAGATGCTACCCACGACATCATGGTATGCAAGTACGAAGACGACGACACCAACGACAGCATTAGTGACATCGACAGCGACATCGACCGTGTCGACGACGTAGATTGTTGATATACGACGTCCGTGTGAGAATCCAGGAGGGTTATCTCATTGTACGAGTCAAGGGCGCGGCTTCGGTTCACAGAATGATTGACATTAGGGCACCGTGACCGGAGATGTCGTAGCTGTCTGCATTGTAGGAAGAGAGATCCCCGAGTCGTTTTCATGTGTATCGCGATAGCACGTAGTATTACCTGTATACTGTATACAGTCACCTGGCACTTGTATCGTATACTGGCACGCGACAGGATAACAAACGTTGTAAAATAGTATGTCCAAAATTGCTAGCAGACGGGCACAAGGGGCGTTCGTCAATATATCTTTCCTAATCTCTGAATAGACCCACAATGTGAAGTCTATTCATCGTCGTGAGTGTCATATTTTCGTCATAAAGAGACGCTTTAACGTTCGGCATTTAGGGTAGAGGGGATCTGCGTACGGAGTGAGCCAAAGTCTTTTACTGTGTAATTATACCATGGCAGTGATGCATATCGACGCTCTCTGTCCGAAATATTGGTTTCGTGGTCAATGTTCTGCGAATCTTCAGACGACCTGAGGGAACGGAAAACTTAATAAAGAGCTGTATGGACAGTCATGTTTGAACGAAAAAAAAGTGCAAGGGCTGGAGCCCATTGTTTGGAGGTGTAACCAATGCGAGACCGGCTTATGGAAGCTCGGTCATATCTGAGCAAGTCGTGCCAACAGTCTGGGGACATCAGCATAAAGGTCCAGAAACCTCCGCTCCACAGGACAGCATGGCAACCAAAGACACTTATACTTGGCACCAACAAATTGTCGTCTTATACACCGGAATTACGCATTGACTTGAAAATGGTTCTGTGGAGAGAAGGGACTGCGCAATTGCCAGCCCTACTAGCATGAGCAGAACACTGACTCGGAGAGGAAGAAAATACGTTCGTGTGTAATCCTTTCCTTCCACTGCACAAGCGCCTATTTCAAAGGCACCAACTTCCTGATGTACGTTTCAGCGTCAGAGTCATTGATATGTAAAAGTTAGCCCAGGAGACAACTGTGAAGCGCTGTAATTGGTAGCAACCATCGTGGTGGGTATTGAATACAATAGAAACCAACGCTATGTCGGCTGCAGTTGGGCTTGCATATCGTTATGATGCCGAGGAGTAGATCGAACTCGAGGCGGCGCTTAGTAGGTCTACCCCGGGGCATTGAGTCATGTTGGCACGCCCTTTTAGCAATGATATAATCAGTATGATATGACCGATCATGACTGTTGGAACTCAAACCCTGTGAGGCGTGTTTTTGCACTTGCTACATCAAGTATCGGAGTACCGTCCTCCGTCCAAGGGGTACATAAACCGAAGGCAACCTGTGGTATGAATAACAACAAATTGTCTGTATGATGATCACAGCAGACGGTAAGATGTGGATTGCTTCACGGCACTGGCCAAATTTGAGCTAGCACACGCTCGAATAGGAGTATTTACTATTGAAAGGTATAAGCTTGAAGTACTGTAGAAGCCACTAGATTGTGTCGCGATGTAAGTAATGAACGTGATTATCTAAGCTATTATGTCACGTGTCCAACATCCTTATCGTCGTTTGTATCTCCAACATTTACATACACTTGGGAATTGCCGGCTGGCGCCCGGCATTGACCTTGCTCGCTCTTTTAGGTCGAATTGCGCCTCAGCTACGTCCAGTTCACCTTGTTGTATCCTCATCCCACACTTATCGCTCTTTGGCCACACCGGCGCTGTCCTGATGACACCCCTTCTGAGATACCAATCAACCATAAGTTTACTCCAATCTAATCCGCGTATGAGTCGGCGTTGCCAATTTATCGTCGCATCATTCCCTCATCGTCTCACAAATCGCAGTTTATTAACTGGCCCATTGCTCACTATTCCAG